>JALDNG010000005.1:6590000-6790000 GCA_024349245.1 Neodontobutis hainanensis
TATGCTAAATGTATTTATATAGTGTCATCATGCTTCCATTCATACACATTCACACCTGGGGCAGACGCACCTCTACAGTCACACAAAAGAACAGTTTTGATTTGATGTCGGCATAATGTTCAGACATTAAATTAAAATTACAGTAACAACTTGCTGTATTGTAAATTTACTTTAACAGTATACTGTATATAGTATTTACTCAATGACTCTTTCTGTTCTGTTTGAATCTATACCACATAAACAAGTGCTACTTAGACACAGTGGTTTCTCTTGAGATGACTGTAAAAGTACATTTACTAAACTTAATAACAATAATAAAACATAAAGTTGGTGGCATGTCAGACTCACATTTAAGAGCACTTACTGTTTGAAACTAATATCTTTATATCCCTGAGGCAGTGGTTTTCACAATATTGTCATGTGTTTAATAATTTGTTGTGTCAAGAACAAGTTACTGTTGTGTCTTTATTATTTTGAGAGATTGTTCACTGTCATAAATGCATTTGTATTGCAAATAGCACAAGTCCCTATAGACAAACATGGAGGCTCTAAACAACTATATCTTTGGCTCTCTCCTATCTACTTAGTCTAGCAGCAATTGTCTCCTTTGACCCTTCTCTTTCATTTCTGCTCTTCACACTCACTCCTTGGCTTTACTGTGTGTGACCTGGGCGAGCTGTACCATTGTGAAGCATGCCCCCCTCCTCCACCCACGCACTGCTCTTCCAGCACTGGCTCTCTGCTCCCCCTGTGGCATTCTTGGGGGCGCACTGCACCTTTAAAGAAAATATGAGGGAGGCCTAAGAGGGAGGCCCAACAACAGCGCCTTTGTGCTGCCGCGGAGCACACACATGCACTCACACAAACACACACACTCATATACACACATCAGTGGTGTCAGACAGGTTTTATTAGAGTGAGAGAGGGACAGAGGGAGGGTGGAGGAGGAAAGGGAAGGAGGGGTGAGGAGGTCAGCGCTCAGCTTGGAGGCCTGAGAGTGCAGTGCGTGTGTCGGTTTTGGTGTGTGTGAGTTCTTCTGGCTTGTCATCGCTCCCCTCTGTAAATCATCGCCTCTGACAGAGCTTTTAATAACAATGCATTTTTTAATCCAATAGGGTCATACTCAAGCACATATTGACAAAGGCTCATACAATAAAGTAAATCTTATTTTCCTTGAGCAAATGGAGGATCAGAAGACCCTCATTGCCCTCCGAGATGATGATACAATATTGTCTTAGATTAATATAATAGGAGTCATTGTCTTTAGTTTGTTAAAGCAAATTATTTTGAGTCTACTGTGGCTGAGATAGAACAACTAACATAAAGCAAGGCCAGGCCTCTTCAGATAATTGTGTGTGTGTGTGTGTGTGTGTGTGTGTGTGTGTGTGTGTGTGTGTGTGTGTGTGTGTGTGTGTGTGTGTGCGTGTGTGTGTGTGTGTGTGTGTCTGAGTGCGTTCCTGGCTCAGGTTGCTAAAGCAAACAGGTCTATGTGTGTGATAAATCTGGCCTCTAATCCACCCAGTGTGTTTGGGTGAGACAGCCGGAGAGAAAAGAACGCAGGAATAAGAAGCAGAATCTAAACAGACGTAGAAGGAAGGGGCGAACGACGAAGCGAGAAGGATTCAGACAGAGAGAGTGAGACAGGTGGGTACCATATGTTGGAGTAATCCGTCAGCACTGACTGAGGTCCATTGTTGACGGCCGAAACGAAACAAACCCGTCCCCGAAACCCTCTTCTCCCCCCGTAGATAAACAGCCCCCAGGGCAGACAGTGGGCTGTCCTTCAGGGAGAAATAGGGGGGAGCAAGGAAGGGCCAGAGGGAGGCAGGTGGTATCAGATTTCTTCCTTCTAAGAGCAAGAGAAAGTTGTGCGAAGTCCATTGTTTCAACTGTTCATGACAGAGTTAAACAAAGCAAGGATAAACCAGCCACTGAAATAATTCAGTAGCACAATTCCTTTACTAGCTCAGCATATGAAAAAGGATTGTGCCTATACATTTTATATATCCCCATTCCCTCAGGAGACAATGTGGAAAGATACAGGGTGAAGAAAAAGTCTTGTCACACTCAGCTGCTCTTGTGCTGTTCATGCTTACTGATTTTGGATCCGCAGAAGGCTAAGTTCTTTCTGGAGTGTTATTAGTGTCATTGAAGCCAAAAGCCAACCAAAATCTGCGTCAGTGTTCGCCCCGGTGATCCCATGTATCCACATCCACTAAAAAAACCTCACCCAACACCCTTTCTTTTGACTCGCCTAGTATTTCATGTTAAAAAACCTTTCTTTTCTCAATCATGCCTTGTCTTTTGTCTGTAGCCCAGCATGATTGAAGAGAAGATGTAATAAGAGTGAGCAGATGTTAACGCAAAACATATACTTTTTGAAAAGGATGATATAGTGGCAGCTCACCTGCCGTACACAAACTCTGCTCAGTAAAGGGGTGACCGATAGTGGGATTGTTATATGACTCGAGGGCACATTTGAGTGAAGGCTTCGTTACAACCGCGTTGGAATCTCACGAATCAGATACATCACTGTCAGTCACCACAAAAACCAGATTGCTTTCCCAGATCACTCCTACTTTCTTTCACTCCTTTTTTTATCACCCGATCTGTCTCGCGCTCTCCCCTCCTCTTTCATATAATATAGAACTCGTAAAAAAGTTTGCTTGGCACCTCTCCAAGTATTTTTTGTCTTTCCCCCACCCCCCAGTTCTATAGAAATCTGTGAGCCATACCCTCATTCGCCACAGTAAATTTGGAGAGCAGATATGGGTACGATGGAGGCCTAAAATAGATTGTCCAGGGAAAGCAAGCCTTGTGAATGCAGCTGTTGGTCTCATGAGGAGATATTCGCTCATACTCTCTGCTGCCACAGTCACTTTGAGTCTGGGGCTGGGATTTACATCTGTGGCAGTTACACAAGAAAAGGCTACCTTGTAAAGTTTTCTATACCTACTGTAACTTGGCTAAGTATTTTCAAAGCTGTTTTTCACAACCAAAGCTAAATGTGAACAACTGAATCTTTATGATCAAGTTAAAACTGTTAGTTGTAAGTAATACAACAGGTTTAGACCTTGCGAGATGCACTCTTAAGGAGGGGTTTCTGGAGCTCTGTTGGGTAAACAGGGAGTGGCAACTATAACTTTCAGGCCAATAAGGGTCTTTAAAGAGGTAAACATATCAGGATAAGGGGCAGTCTGAACGAAAGCCAGCTAAAGCCGCTTAATTTTACGGTGGATTACAAATAAATTCTACTCTGCCAAGGGTTCACCACTTTCCCTTTGACTCCTCCTCACGTACGCCTTCTCTTTTTCTGCTATTAATCAGGTCTTTCCGGTGTGCCTCACCAGCTTTCCTGCTGTTTGTTATCAGTTTATAGCAACATAGACTCCAAAGCAGTTTTATGTTAAGCTTGCTGAATGACTGAATCTTTTTAAGCTCAATCTGGAACTATGTGGGACACCTTATGAAACTCCAGCCAGCCATGATCCCGTTCAGCTATTTAATGTAATGTTTCCGCAATATAAAGGCACCAATCGAGAGCTGAGGTTTTAAAATGGCTGAAGCAAGCTTCTCTGGGCCCAGACTGACCATTAAAACAGGGGAAAGACTGCCTACGTGAGCCAATGCAATAAAAACTCCAAAACTCCAAAATAACTTCAAAATATGCCGTTATGTTTAAAAACCCTGGCTTATTTTTGATTTTTTTCACATCCTATTTTATACAAAAGGGACCTGTTCTAAAGTTCGGGGACCCTGCCGTTTTCCAGATGGTTCTCTTCAGTTTTAAACTGTTTTGTGAGACGAGAAAACCTCTCCCCTTCAACTCTGTCCATGCACTCATCTAATGTTTCTATTGATTCACAGGGGTATATGCAGGCTCATAAAATGAAGCTGACTGAATACCCAGGACTGCTTTATATCATGACACAATACATCATCATACACATACACTCACAGTAAATCTACAACTTCCTAAGGAGATCCTGTCAGCTTTTTTCTGCTAAGTGAAGGGAAAAGGCCAATGAAAAAGAGACAATTAGCGATAATGATGAGGTGAAGAGCGACAAAACGAGAAGGGAACTCCTTTTCCTCCAAATATAAAAGCAGCTCCTCCTCCACTGTAGGCCTCAGTTCAGTCCAAGCGGCTAATTGATGGCAAATAGCTCTACAGCAGTCTCCCCTCAGACACACACACACATAAATACACGTCATACATTATATACACTGCAGTTTCCCTGTGGTTTTCAGCACAGCTCGTTTGGCAAGAGAGGAAGGTCTCACTCCAGACAGACCAGGCCCATGAAAAAATAACACACACACACACACACAGACCCACACAGTCTACCTTGTAATATTTAGCCCTCGTCTTGTATAAGCTGGGACAGTTAAGTAGTTTGGTCATGCTCCTGAGACAAGACAAGGCCTCTTAGGTGTTAGCTCTTACTTGGGTGACCTCCAGGATTTAAGCTGCCTCGGCTGCCCGAGTACAACAGTGCTTATGAAGGGGAGAGTGCGCGGGAGCGGTCCGTGATGAGGATAGCACTAGCCTGGCAACCAGGCCTCACATATGGAAACCGTTTAACTGTTATTATTAATAACCAAAAGAGGGAAAAAAATCTAACTAATAACACATGCAAGGCACTGCCAAGACCTAGAGACAGGAGACAGAGGGAAAACACATATATACACAAACAGAGACTGTCTGCCATGTGTACAAGCATACACAGACAAATGGACACACACTTATATATGAGCATTGAAAAAAAGCGGCCTGTAATATTATTAGCCTGCCTGCTTTGGGGGAGAAAAAAACTCTTTCATGTTTGTAGTTCAGAGGGTTTTACACCTGGTTACGGCTGTGGTAAAGGCCCGGACACACCCTGACACCCACCCATACCACACACACACACACACACACACACTGAAGGGGTCACGCTCATTGAAACCGGAAGTGGGCAGGCACAACAAAGACTGGCAGCCACACAAGAAATTAAACTTCTAAATAAGGACAGAATCTTTAACTTCCCCAAATGAAAAGCAGTGCAGGGGTGTGTTCCAAAAAGAAAGGGGAAATGTGTGTCTGTGTGCGCTGATGTGTGTGATTTAGTGAGACGAACGATCCCACCAGATGTGAGCTGGCAGGGGTTTCAATTTGAACTTATTGTTACAGGTTTTGAATAGTATTGTAGTGCTGGCCTTGATCTTAAGACTGGGATTGAAATCACTTTTTTAAAGTCTGGTCTTGTTCTCTTAAACATAGAAGACTTGGGATTTAAAATCAAGACCAGTGAAAACCACAACTAAATGATTTATTTGAATCATCTTCTGCATCTTCTGTCTTCAAATGCAACTAAGAATGAAATATGTCACTTTGTGGTGACCTTAAAGTGTTGCTCTGTGTCTCTTTCTATATACGCTATGTAACACATGCTAGTCTTGATAAGGCTGGGAAGAAGTAAAACTTATCAGGTGAAAAACCACATAAGTCACATGATGTCCCTGAGACACAGTAGCAAACAAGAGAGTGAGAGATGAGCTACATTCCTCTTCTCCTCCCTGTTGACTCTAATCTCTCCTTTAAAATGGCTCGCACAAAGAGCAGACGCAGACTAGCTAATTAGCAACACTTTAGGCCTCTGCTCCCATTGTGTGTGTAGTGTGTGTGTGTGTATGTGCATGTTCATTGTGTGCATCCAGGGCTCTTGACTGTTTCCAGGGTAACTACTTTCACCTAGCAGCCTTTTAAGTGTTGCACATTTCATCCGACTAAACTCTTGTCCATCACATGACGCGCATGAATGGGGTGAAGAAATTGCATAGATTTTGTGCATGTTCTGTTACAACTCTGTGTATGTCTAATGAAGTCTAAACTGGTGCATCTGAAGATTGTGTGTTTCAATATGTAACACAGCAGACCATGTCTTTTGGAAACCATATACATCCACTCACCCCAGTGTCTTTGACAGCCACCAAGTGCTACATTTTGCCTGGTGACCATTCACTGTAAAAAAAAAAAGGGGCAATTCAACAACTTTTCCAGTGTGCAACAATTATTTACCCTGTGTTTTTGTATATCTACCTTCCAAAAAACTCCCATAGCAACAATCAAACCCAAACCTTCTACAGGCCCTCTACAGGTGCCCAGGGGATGTGTGGAAAGTCAGTTTCCACCACAACAGAGACGGCACACATCCTTCCATTGGTATTTGTCTATTCTTGTCTCTGAGGCTGTCGGATGGAGAGCTCAACCAACTGTGACTGTGTCCATGCTGGCTGATCTGGCCTAGTGGACCATGTCACAGTAGACTCTTATATCAAGACCCTTATATAGGAAACTGAATATCTGCTGTATTCTTCTGAGGTGTAAAAGCTGACATATCTGGTTCAACAATGTACAAAATGTTTATGACCAAATTTAGAAAAACAGATGACTTAAAAGGACATGGAAAGTGAGAACAAGTTTGTGCTTTCCCACTTGTAGTCAGTGGATTCTCAAAAACCCAGTAACTGGAAAAAGCAGTAAAAACAATTTATGAGCACTCATAAATACAACATCTCAGCATCTCAGAATTAGGCCTCAATGTGAGAATGAACAATGAATTTAAAGAGAGGGTAGACATGTGAAACAACTTATTGATTAAAGGATGTGCAGGTGAGTTTGTCTGTTCACATGTCTGGGGTGTATTAATAAAGAAGAAAATGAGTGTACATGGAAATGCTACACTATATCTGTGAACTGTTTAAGAATCGATAAAACAGATTCTAATCGACAGGCTGAAGTGAAAGATAATAGATAAAAGGAGCTGGTGATTTTAAGACTTCTAGAGGAAGTTGTGGCTCTATGGGTCTCTTTGTATCACCGCGGTGACAGCAGTGGGTGTTCTAAGATGCTAGGCAACCCTGTCTTACCCCGCCTCTGTCTCAGCATGACCTCTGCCGACCTGTGAACTATATTGACCTCAGACATAAAGAGGAAAGACCCAGGCCCAGACCAAGGGAAAGCTTTTAGGAGGTGACAGCACTCGAAGATTTACTGGCCTTCACACACACACACACACACACTCACACACACACACACAACACACACACACACACACACACACACACACACACACACACACACACACACACACACACACACACACACACACACACACACACACACACACACACACACACACACACACACACACACACACACACACACACACACACACACACACACACACACACACACACACACACACACACACACACACACACACACACACACACACACACACACACACACATGCACACAAATGGACATGCATCCTAACGTAGACATGAAAATATGTAAAGGTTATAAAAATTAAATGACAATAATTTTGCTGTGTAATGAAATTTACTGAAGTGATTGAAAATATCGAAAAGAAAATACAATTTTTTCAAATTCATGTAACCTTTCCTTTGCACTCTTGACCTGAAAATGAACTCATGTATAACCCTGGAGGTCAAACAGGACATAACAATCCCAGTGACCAACATTCACCTCCCATAATTTAAAGAACGGCCTCACAGCTATGGTGTAAAATTGCAAAAGTCTCTAAACCGTCCATCTATACAAGCCGTAATTACAACGTCTGGTCTATCTAACAGGAAGCAATATGTTATCCCAATGTCCCAATGTCCTTCTCCATGCGCTGCACATCTGTCCACGAAGCACCGCCTGCATCACACCCATGTGCACACTGCTTATGTGCAAAACATAGCTATCTTTCATCAGTGTTTATGTATATATGCGATCAGTATCGGTAGCCTCTGATCTCCAGTCATCACTGTGGCTTCTTAATTACACCCTTCATTAACTCACATCAGCTCCAGCAAACAGCAGAGAGAGAAACAAAGACTCCTATGTACATACTGTATGTGTGTAAGAGACACAGTGACAAATGATGGCAGGGATTGAAACTCCAAACCAATTTCTGAAACTGCCTCCGAGTTCCTTTGGGGGAAAGGGCCACAGCAACAAAAGTACTTCTTTCTGAATTTCAGTCTCAAGACCTTCATTAAGTGCTTTAGCAAACAGACCTTTCTGCAGTGGTCTTAGTCTTGACTCTGTTCTGTCTTGGTCTTAGTAGATTGTGGTCTTGGTCGTGACGTAAATCCAACACCAGGCAAAACAGACAGAAGGAAAATCCTCCACAGATGGTTTATTATCAGGCAGCTGAGTGGTGTACCTGGGAGGAAACCTGAGAGGGAGGCACCTTTTTTGTCATTCGCCTACTTTCTCTTCTCTCGTCATGTCATCACCACTTATCGCTGCTTCTACTCTTAGTTCTACAACTTCTGCCACTGCCTCTACACGGGCTGTGGCACCAGAAGCCACTGATGCAAAAATGTTCTCATCTAAAAAAGGATGATGTAAAGAAAAGACACCTGTTTCTCATCAGAGCACCTTCCACCAGCAACACACTCACACACTGTTGAATTGTGGTTTGCTGGATTTAGGCCTAGACCACACAGATGTACACTGATATCTTTAAAAATTGATATCTTACCACAAAGGTTTCTCAAAATATCCCCGTCCTCACAAGACAAGTAAAACCCTCCAGGAGGTGAAAAAAATACTGTGATTAATGTGTGTTTATTGTTAATCTACAAAAGAAAATGTGAGGCCTTCAACTTTACAAATATGTAACCAGATCAAAAACTACTGCCATCATAATTGTTGATGTTAATTGTTGATGTACTTCAGATGTGTGCATGCTCATTATTACCTGAGCGAGACACCAGTGCAGACACAAAAAGACCTGTGTTATTGAAAATCTTCTCTTATAGCATTTTAAGTCTTTTTGAAAATCCTCCTTTCTTACATTTTATTCTAATTCCATGCCCTGCGCCTCAACAAAGTGCCACACTCTCTACACGCTCACTTCTCCAACTCTGTGCCTTTTTGACCCCCCTCTTGTCGATGATGGGACAGAACTCGTCTTCTCCCCCTTTTTCTTCCCCTTCTTTCCTCACTCCTCTCTCTGTTCTTTTCGGGGAGGCAGACAGGCCACATTCCACAAGGAGGCCCAGGCGCCCTTTTCTGACACGTCTCAGTGTTACACCCCTCCTTCATCCCTCAATACCTCTTCTCCAGCCCACCAGTGCCCCCCAAACCCACTCTCTTCAGCCCCTCCTATTGCCTCTGTTCACTAAGTCTGTATATGTCCTGTTACCTGAATCCCGCCACAATACACCGCTCACGACAATAGAGTCCACCTGCAGTTATGTATTCATGCCTTTTTTTGTCTGTAACCACACATGCATCTATTTCTAAAAAATAAAACAGAACATAAAAAGAGAAGACAGACAGAAAACAGTGCAAGGCCAGTGGCAGGGGTTTGACGGCTGGAGATAGCTGTGATTTCTCTTCGGCTCCCAAGGGACCAAAGGAAAAACGGCTTTGTGTTCTGACAACACCGCGCTGTCAGGACTTCTGTGAGAGTGTGTGTCTGTAGTTGTGTCTTTTCTGCTTCGCTGCGCTCTGGCATGGTGTTTAAGCACCAACACTAGTCTGCAGTACAGCTTCAGGTGAGGGACTCAAGCGTGGAACGGAGCAACAAGGGGAGCCACACCAAAGCAGGGAAAGGCAAAGAAGGTTGTCACAACTGAGCCTGTCTGTATTAGAAAATATTGATTTATATGTGTGTGTGGGCAGAAGATGAAAATGGTATAGGCCTCTGTGGTCTATTCCAAGCGTTACATCTATGTGCATCTATAGCATTGTCATATTATATCCTGCTGAGAAAAACATAGCTAAAAAAACATCAGTCAAGCCTCATTCTTCATTCGATCAATAGGTCAGTTTCACTTCTTGTTGAACTAATATTTTAAAAGAGGGGTGCTTAAAAATAACTGGATTACTGCATTAGAGAACATAGGCTGCACAGATGAGTCCACAGCCCAGTTAACAAAGCAGTACATTAAAAACTAAACATCCTAAACAAAGTCAAAACTTTAAAATAACAAACATACTGTACAATATAGAAAAAAAATGTGCATTCCCTCATGACAACTTAAATCGATTCAATCTTTGCAAATTGACTTGAACAGAGCACTCTAAATAGTAAATTACTCCAATAAATGACTGTGTATTTATGGCTCCTCATGTGGATGTAACATTTTTGTCAAGGCGGGGTTGGGATCTGGAGGAAAGGTTGTGCTTGTCTTTCATGGTCCAGAGCGAATTGAAGCAAAAAGGAGTACAGTGCAGGAGAGGAAGAGAAATAGATGGAAAGAGAGAGGGAGGTATGTTTGTGGTTGGTAACCCACTAAAGAGAGGAAATACCAGCACACACACATGTATATACACACATGCAGGTGCAAAAACATGGAGAGCAGAGACACGTCCGAGAGAAGAAAGAGCTGCTTTGTGCAAGCTACAGGTTTGGTTTTTGTGTGTGTGTCGTCGGCTGAAGGTTGCTGAGGAAGCAGGGTGAAGATGCAGTCAGGGAAAGGAGGAGGGAATGTGCGGGACAGGAGTAAAGGGCCTTGAGTGTTCTTCATTCAACCAAGTCTTCATCATTATAATTAGGGCCATTTTAGTGCCAGTGAGGAAACCCTGATTCTTTTCCCTCTTGAGTTTCATCCTCAACCCAAAACTCAGGTGGTGTTGGAGAGACTGAGACTTTACCTTCTAAGAACTGATGTGTTGGAAGAACACACTCTGTGGTTATTTGTACCTCAACATATGTTAATCTAACAAAGAAATCTGATAGGCCAAATGCCATTGTATTGTATTTTTGAAATTTAAACACAAGTCCCATACTGGATAAGTGCCATCTTTGTTAGATGGAGTTGAGAGTTACTGTGAAGACTTAAATTGTAAGGTCAATGTATCACATAAATATTGCATGTATGGCTTTGCTAAAAGTTGTTTAAAAAAATGTTAGCTAGCAAACATAATGCCTCTAAACCCTCTCCAAAGCTTGGACTTGTGGAAAAAGGCTAAACCTAACTCTCTAGGTAGGATGGAGTGACATGAATAATGTTATAAACATTCCATGCCTATGACACTTAAAACAGACATTGATTTTCTTTGTCCAGTTTAATGTGTTTATCAGTTGCTGCACAGGTCACAGTAGTGAGTAACAACATGATTCAGTGAGTTTCCGTCATTAAAAGACAGCACTTGTGAGACATTCTAGGTGCTTATTGGCCAAAGGACTGAATGTCATGACCTCTGAATCTAAAGCCACACAGAAATGTGTGTACTAGCAAATGTATTTGGAGGTTCTTTTGAGACCAGTCAGAACTATGAGGTCTTAAGAGGGGAATGAGAAAAAGAGATTTTGTTCCAGTGTATTACGGGAAGTTTGAAAATTCCATCTGACACATGGGCTGTGAGTGTGTGGGTGAAATGACGCAAGATAAATAACATAACTAAAGATACAGTACAGTGATGTGTCAAATATAAACATGAAAAATAAAACAGTCCTCTCTCTTCACACTATTTTGGCTTTTGTTGGGAGAACTTAGACTGTTAAGTAAGTGAGCTGGTAAGGCCTGAAATTTTCTTCAAAAACAAAAAAAACTTTGCTTTGTATACTGTGCTGGGTTTAACAGACTAGTTTTTGGTGCACTTATGCTTTTTGCTACCTTGTGTTGTTAAAATTACTTCCATTGTTTTCCTCACAAGCTAAATGACTAAATGTAAATGTAAATGTAAATTTGTGTTATGTAACCTGGTGTGTACATACTGTTCTCTGCATACTTTCCCATGAGTTGCTCAATGTGTACAGGTACAGACTCACAAACATTTAAAACACACACACACACACACACACACACACACACACACACACACACACACACACACACACACACACACACATACACACACCTGTTGCTGCTGCAGGTGCAATAAGTCAACAGGGCTAATTTCGCCATTGGTGTCTCCATTGGACCCGCCCTCTCTGCCTCCTCCTCCATCTGATTGGCTAGTGAGGCTGCTGACTCCATTCTGGTTGGACGGCGTAGTTCGGATAGTCTCAGAGGCTGATTCTACCATCATCACTGGCACCTGAAGGAAGAAATGAGGGAGGGAGGCAAGACAACAGACCGATTAAATAAAAGTGACCTGGGCAGTTTGAGCAAAAAGCCTGCTCCCATCTGAGTGAACAAACAAGGCAGAAAACTAAAGTCAACACACACAGAGATAGATAAATGAATTGTATGCTCCTGTGTACATGGGGAAAAGAGCTTTTGGTCATAAACCACCAACACACAAACAGACCCAAGTGGCCTCAAAACATCACCTGAAGCAGACACTTTTTGTATTTATTTAAATGGAAGTCTAGGAGCTTGGTTTAGGATCAGAGAGCTTGCAAATCTAAACAGACACAACTGTTACTACTTGGCTATACAGTTAAATAACACACACATTTCTTCAATAATCCGAGGTGGCATGTACGCTCTGTGTGTGAGACGTGAGCAGGTCGGTCTTTGAGAAAGATCTGTTTGATGCACCTTCATAGGGTCTCTCTAATTAGAGCGCACTCCTTCCCCAAAACCATGACAAAACGAGCCATTCCTGGATGTGTTGTTGTTTTTTGAGCAACAACGCCTCACAAACACACAGACGCATTTTCCATCGTTAGGAACTCGAGCGTGGGAGAGTAGAGAGACGAGACAGAGACGTGCAGCAGAACACACACAAGGCAGCTAATACAAAACAAAACAAACCTTCATACAAGCATGCAGTCTGTGAACTCCTAATGACAAGCTCAATCTCGTCTTTCTGCTTCATCCAGTTTTAGAAATTAACACACTCGCGTACTGCTTCAGAGAGAAAGTTCTTGGGCTTTTATTTCAGCAACCCGGGTATGTACACAAAACGCCGTCGAGGCATTCTACCCAATATCTAAGTGTGTCTGTACACATTTGTCAGAGGTGTTCAAGCCATGCCTTCTGGGGAAAAGATAAAAGCTTTTGATGAGAGAATCTAACTTTTCTTTTCCTCTGAGGCAGTAGCAGGTGAAGTGTGAGTGTGTGTCGGTGTGTGTGCATGTATATCATTTTTTCCTCTGAGTATCTAACAGCAGGTGAGGGTGTGAAAACCGCTGGTGGCTCTGTTATTGGAATGTTGCCAGATGCTCGTTAAAGGAGGCCTGAGTATGTGCTACGGAGGATTATTAGCAGCACATAAATAAAAATATAGGACTTAATAAAATGATTTTCAACTAATAGTGACCTAATAAACAAATCTGCAATTGCATTTCGTAATATAAAATAAACAGACCAATTCTAAAAGCATTTCTGAAATCATCCTTTTGCGATGACTCAGTGAACAAATTTTGGTATTTTTATTTATTTTATTTTTTTATTAAAATTTTTGTGGCTTTAATTTGAGGAAACAGAGTGATAGACAGAGAAATGACATTGGGCAAATGACCGAGATTCGAACCCGGGTCTCCCTGTGTATTTGCACTCAGAACTGGACAGACTAAGTTTATGGAAACAGAATACAGTCAAAACACGTGTTAGAAAAAGCTTTTATAAGACGCTGAAGATGTGGAGGATGGACCTTCAGTGAAGCAACTGATCAGCAAAAGGCAACAGACCTCTGCCATTGTGCCACTGCCTAATATGCATCACAATTTAAAAACCCACAAATCAGACTTCAATCTTTTAACTTTCCATTGCCAGTTTCCTTCCTGGGACACATGTGTCTGTGAAGTTAGGACAGGTCTGGGGAAGTAGAGTGATAGTTATAGGTGGTCATTTATTCTCTCAACCTCTCTATTGCTCCTGTTTTGCTCCTTCCTCTCCTCTACCTGCCATTGTTCAGACCTCTGCCAGGTCAAACTGCTCCCTGCGGTAATATTAGGAAGCCCGCCATAGTGCTGAGTGATCAACAGATCTCGGTGCAGTCCACTGACTTTGCACTGCACTACAAACTCCTCACATCATCACACGTCTCACTAAGCATGAATCACTGGGCAGTCTATCTAGAACTTTACTGCACCGCACACTGTGTAATGTACTGTACGCCCATCTGCTTGGTACTCTTCCTCATTGACCTTATTAGTGACGAGGGAAGGAGAGATAAAGACAGAGATCGAGATATAACTCGCAGGTGGACAAGGATCTAATGGGAAAGTGGGGAGTGTGTTAAGACATGTGCCCTCTTTCTCTCTGTCAAACACATAAGTATGCGCTACTAAAGGGTGTGTACTCTGTCATATCCTGTAATGGGTGTATATAAGCTGGTGTAATGGAGGTCGAGGAAAAGGCATAGGCATAAATCTACCCTGAAGTCTCTGATTAGAGCTATGATACACACACATACACACACAGTACAGTGCTATAAGTTTAAGTGTTTCTGGCAGGGAAGAGGAGCTGCCCGTGCTGAGGCCTGCCCCAACCCGCTCTGCTCTCTTTTCTGTGGACTACTTCTACATGCTCAGACCCCCTCGAGCTGAACCCTGACCTGAGAGTGTGCGGGGAGAGACATTCCCAGTACCCCGAGGGGAGCCAAACGCAGGGGAGGGAGGAGCGCACATCAGAGAGATAAAGAATGTGTTTGGAGGAGGAGGGCAGAAATAAAAGCCTCCTTTGCCTTTTAATTGGGATGGAGAAGAGAAGAAGAGGGAAATGAGACTCAACATGTTTTTGATGACTCTGTGTATGTTTGTCTAAGAGGCTGACACCTACTCTTTGTACTGTAATGGATTAGCTCACAGCGAGGCGCCCTGTGCTATAGGTGCACATGTGTTTATGCGTGTGTCGGGAATGATTGATTAAAAGAGCCCAGATGGATCCTGTTTCGACACGTAGCTCATTCAGATGTTCCCGAAAATATATAACAATAATCCTAAGTATAGTGAACACTTCTGAGGGTGTGTATTGAGTTCAAATAGGCTGAGCCCAAATGCCCGGTGATCTAGCTTACCACGGCTGACTTTCAGCCTTTATCAGAGGGATTGTTTCTGTCAGATTCCTCCTGGTCACTGCTCATCACAACCGTAAAGCTGGACCACGCTCTGAGCATGAGTGTGAGAGTTGTGTGAGTGATTTGTGTACAGTGTGTGGTTAGGCATGCATCTGTGTTTACAGCAGCTTAGTGAGATAATAAGTCTTTATCATGTTATGCCTCATGTGGGAATATATCTAGTGGTCCCAGAACGCCTGTTCTGTTTCCTCCGCCTTGCATCAGCTCGCAGGAACGCTGCTTATTAGGCAAAGAACAGAGGGAATAAGGGTGGGAGGGGAGTGGGGGAAGGAGGGGCGGTCTGTACAAGTATCTACACTCCATCATCTATCTACTTTCATGTGACTCTTGAATTATCTGCTCTCTTCATGCCGCCTTTTCCCCCTGGTTATGCCTGGTAACTAGTGGCAGCCAAACAATAAAGTTTTGACCCTGAAATAGAATCCACATTATTTTGATACTTCAAATAATATATGTGAGCAAGTCACATTCTTCCAGAGACAAAAATCCAAAAGCAGTATAGCTCCACTTTTTTGTAATAGCTGTTGTTAAAACAAAGTGTAGGCTAATTGTAATGTGTACTACACCAAGTGTGATTGTATTAACTTGGTGGCACTTGTGTATTCCTACATAAAATATTCTCTATAAATGTCACATAAAGTAACAGTTACATTAAACACAAATCAGAGCACCCAGTGTCTCACTGACTCAGACGCACCATCAAGAGCTACTGGTGCTCCACAAGTCACAGGCCAAAAGTCAGGTGGGACAAAGATCAGAACTATATCTATGGGCCTATGCATTACATATTTCTATTAGCAAATAAATCATGTGAGAATTTATTGTAAATTGACATAGACTATTTGTAGTAAACCGAACAAGATCAGTAAAAACCATGGGCCTAATTTTTTTAATTTAATTAATCCACAGCTGGCCTTGGATATCAAGCTAATGCTACTAGCTAGCAGCGCTGCTTGGGGCTACTTAAACTACTACTCTGGCTGCCAGCCAGCGCTAACAGGTCGGCTAACAGCAAAGGGCTAATGCTGGAGGTCTGCAGCTGCCCTGGCTCTGCTCCAGTGCTAACAGGTGAGCGCCATTATCCCAGGACAGAAAGTCAGTCTGATGTGAGCCAATATCTCCTACTGGCTGGCTGTCTGTCTTCAGCATCACAGGAAGAACAGCTAGCAACATGCGACTATAAGATCTAAGAACTAATGCTAGCTAAAAAAGAACACACTGTAGCAGGAATGTATTATTGTTCTTATTATTTTGACAAATCTGCCATTTGATTTTAAATATTAACATTTACCAATAGGACGAGCCACTGATCTAACCGATATGCCTCTCTCTTGTGTGAAGTGTGTGTCTGCTTGGCCTGTCTCAGCTCTCTGAAGACAAAGTCCCTGTTTACAGAGCCCATAAAGATTAGCCTCCCTTGGTCAGGTGGGTTCTGGAGCCATAGGTAAACACACAGTGCATTCCGCACCGATGAGATCGCTGCGTATGTGTGTATGACCGGGGCAAACATACACTCCTGCCTTCACCCCGACCCTTCCTTTGGAGCACAGTAAGTGATTTACCAGCCTGTAGACTGCTGTCTGGTTCAAAATACTGGAGACAGACACAAAGATACGCACATGCATATCACACACACAAATATTTGTAGAAGGAGCGGACTTCATGCACACCTCATTTATCTCAAGCTGAAATCCTGCCTTGTACATTCCTAAAGAGGTAAAAATGTATGCGCATGTGTGGAAATTGTCCTGTGATCACACAGATGGAAACGCTTGACTTTCACCTTCATCTCTGGCCCCCGTCCTGAGAGGTTACATAGGCTGGACAGGGGTCAGGATATGACAGTCCGTAAAGCTATTACTGCGACTGTATTTAACATTGTGAAACAGGGGTGAAGAGGGGAGGGAGAAGCTGGGAAAATGGCTTTGTATTCGAGCATGGGAATAGCTATAGAGTTCCGTTGAGCAATTAAGAGCTCTGTCTGTGAGGGCACTTTATTAGAATGACCTTCACTGTAAATATGTGTGTGTGTGGGGGGGGCATAAGAGAGACACAGGAAGAAGAGATGAAAAGATGTAGGAAAACTGCCAAATGACACAAAGGTAAAGTATGACTTGATTTTTTCAATGAATAACTCTATTATATGTCTATGTCAGGAAATCGACCATAGGATGATTTAGAAGATAGATAGTCTTTACATTGGAAGCATTGATATTGTAAAAGGCGGTGTCCCATTTATAACAGTTTTCACATTCAATATAATTACTTCCTAACACAATTTATAGAAAATAGAAAAGTTATTTTTTTCCCCAAGAGGCAAATTTGTCATGGCTTCCTTTAGGAGTAAAATTATTTCATTTATGATCAAAATTTGCATTACAAAGCAGATCAGGTGCACAGATTTAATATTAACTGAAAACGGGCCAAAGCGACTTAATAATAGCCAGGTTACAATGGATTAAAAAACTGTAGTGTTAAAAAAAATTAATAAATAAATATCAAAGTGGACATGATATAATTTTATACATCAGCTTTCAAGTCGGTCACTTTGCATTTCCTAGTTAATTAATAGATTGGATCAGAGAGAGTTTAATCAAATATAATTGAATAAGTCTGCAGTAAAAACAGGCCAGACTTTAAAGAAGACATGCCGAGAAAATGATAGCATGTCCACTTTTTCAAATTAATTGAATTTTAGTACTTTTGAACTTGGTCGAGGCCGTTACAGAGGTAATTAATTCCAAAAAGTGCTAAAACAAGATGATATCCCTGAGCACATATGCACACAGCACTTCCTTCATGAAATGAAGTAAAAAAAACAACACTGTTGCACCAGTGACAATCAGTAATGTATTAGTGTTAGTTTTGTGTTCTTTTTGCTTTTTTCTCTGTACTTTTGTCTTACAGGCCACAAGTAAAATATTAATAATTTCCAAGGCAGTTCTCATTGTATTAAAAAATGTCTCCTTTATAATTTATCAGAGGAAGAAAAATCTTTGTTATAGTGACAAGCATGCTAATTAATCCAAGTGGAAGGAACACTGAGAGAAGTCATACTAATTTAGAACATGCTAATATTAATAGAATAATTTATGGCACAGTATAAATAAATTAATAGAGTAATTCATTTGAAAAGAGATGCCTTCCATTCAATTTAGGAAAAAGAGCAAAAAGAGAATAAAAGCAAAAGTCTGCCTCATGGACAAGGACATTATTAACAGTTCTTCAGAAGAGGAAGAGACAAACTAAATATGCAGAGTTCACTCTTAAAACACATCAATATTTTACTCGGATAATACAATATTAATGAACAACACTTGTTTTTTAATTATTATTTTTTTTGTAAAAACCAGCAGAAGAAAGTGACGAGTTGTCCTTTTTTGTTGTAAACAAAATGCTTTTTCCAATTGGATCAATGTAAACTAACAACCATGTGAAAAAACAAAGAAATAGACTGAGGTACAAAGATGAGGAGGGAAAGAAAAGTGGACTGGGTCATTACCATCCTTATTAGTTCTCATTAAAATACACCCATCACCAAAACATGTGGCATGTGACCGAGCGTGTGCACATGCGCACACTCCTGACGTGCACATCTGCGTCCGTATGCAAAAGTAACAGAAAAGAACAATATAATTGGAGAAATGTACGCAGTAATAATAGGTATTCAGAAAATGATAATTCATATTAAACAGGGTGCACAAAGTCAGCTTCATTTGCATGTTTTAGATTATATGCATTTCAAAAGTAATTTCCGCAGGGCATATGAATGACATTAATTCCCGGGCGGGTTCTGCTATAGACCTCAAACTATCAAACACTCAAACATTTAACAGATGAAAAAACGAGGGAGCTGCTGCCTTGGCAAGGGGAAATTTCAAGGTTAAAGAATTTGAATGTGATTTTTTTTTTTTTTTTTTTTAAACTTCTGTGTCTTGGTTTGTTTAAAGTTGCTCCATAGCTCCACTAAGAGTCCTATTAATTTGGAGAATCACTCAACCAAAGATGTTTTTTTTCAACTGTATGTGCATGCAGTGCTTTCCCGTACCAGCCTGAGAAAGACACCTCTCCTCTTAATACACCACCATTTCCTCAGCAATAAGCCTAAATTACTATGACTCATTTTGTGAGTCATGTGCTTGTGTCACTCTGTAGACTGAGCTCCAATAGCCCACATTAGGTGACCCTTACTGATGGAGGGGAGAGAGAAAGTGATGAAATGGATGAAGGAAGGGTGTACGAACAATAGGACAGGGCAGGGGACAGAGGTTTCCCTCTCCTCATTTGCCAAGAGGAAGACCCCGGGGCAGGAAACGGCTTGGAAGAATGTGTCATTCCAGTGGAAAATCTACAGTGAATGCCACAGACAACATTCTTGTCCTATTAATGTCTATTAAACAGTGTCAAGACTTTCCCCACCTGATATTCTCTCGAGTTTCTAGACAGAGGGAGAAGAAAGCAAGACCAAAGCAGTGTGCATGTCTGTGTCTTGTTTGTGGTTTGTGTTCATCTGTAAACATAGCTGCTACTGGGAGAGTGTTAGCATGTCATTATCTCATTAAGAATTGATGGCTTCAGCAACTGTTTGTGAGTATTTGCCAACCAATGTTCTACAAACACGACAACCACAAAACACATATCCCACAGTGCAGCAAAAGTCCTGTCGCTCCACAAATAATTATTTAGTGTGTCCCCTGTTAATCTAAGTACTCATATATATGCAGAAAGTGGCACTTCTCCCTGCTGTCATTGCAACCACCTTTGCTGTTGGTGAGGTTTAAGCGATCTCTGTGATGTACAGCATTTTGTTCAGGCAGACTTCTGAGAGTGAAGGGGGGTAGAGAAAAAGCATTTCTAGGGGCAGTAAAAGTGGGCTAATTAAGGCCTGGGAAACATGTTTGTTTTTCTGCGTTTTTCTCCCTCTTTCCCCCCTTCTTACTCTTTTCACAGCCAGTCACAGCAGATCTGTTCATCGGAAAAGAGGGTAAAGCAAGAGGATTATCTTCTGTAAGACATATTGAACTGTGAGCACCGGATTTACCATAAGGCCATCGTGGGTTGTGAGTATCGAGCATGACCTGTCCGTCCAAAACCAAATGACCAACGGGGTGCAGGGCTCTCTGTTGGTCCACTCAGGCTTATCAATACACTGCTGTGTTGTCTATTCACCAGCAAAGAGCTTTCCTACTGCTACACTGTAACACACGATCAATGTTATGAGCAATGCAGACGAACCGCTGCTAAACAGACCAGCGCTGACTTCAGGGCCCTCCAGCACGCCTGCTCCCCTTGGGTCAGATCGTTCTGCTAATGGAGGCTTCCACTGAGGCACCCGTGGGCCCCTATCGTGCCCTTGAGGATTTCCCTCTCCTTTTTCCTCTCAATCTCAATTCCTCTATCATCTAGAATTCTGTCTGTTGAAAATGTCAAGAAATTGTAGTGCTACATGAAGAAAAAGAAAGTAAGTGTAACTGGGATCTATCACCACATTAGTCTTAACTCATTCTCCTCACTGGTGCATTTGTCTTCTTTAATAACAGTGAAAAAAGCAAGACAAAAAAAGAACTAGCGCAATGGAAAGAACCTGCATATTTGTCATTTCCGACTGTTTACCTTTTTCACGGCAAATTGATTTTTACATCTCATGTTACTGGAAGCTCTGTGGGCTCAACTGCCAGGCCTCTTTCTGCTTTTGCCAAGCCCAGTCTCTGAGCTTTAAGACCTGGCTCTGTAGACTACTTCTTCATAGCCTTCAACTGAAGTAATTTATATTATACAATGCTGCTTTTATTGTGACCATCTTCCTCATTCAGTTTTTTTCTCTCTCCTTTTTGTGTTGTCTCAGTATAAATTACAAAGGCCTGTCAGTGAGCTGTCCTGTCTGGGCCTGTTTGTTTGCTGCAACTTGTTGCATCATGATGAGTATGAAACAGCAAAGCAAATGGCCTGGACTTGGACACATGTTAAAAGCCTCCAGCTGACATTCAGAGCTGACTCTGGGGCGAGTCTGGTTGAAGCCAGATAGAGTTACACTGTGGTGGCTGGGCGTAGGGCTGTGGTTCTGATCTTCCTGGGTTCTGGTAGGCCTGAGGTTTGCCTGAGTGGACCTCCAGTGATGCAGGCAGCAGGCCTGAGCTAAACTAAGGCCACATCCAGGAATAGTCCCCAGGCAGTGCATAAGGCAGGACTAATGGTGTGTTTGTAAGAGCAAAGCCAAACAAACAAATGTGCAGTTTGAACTGAAGGGCTGAGGGAGGATAATGTCCAACGAGAGAAACACACAAACAATTGGCATGTGTGTATACACAGAGCAAGGCTAAAATAGACTTTGGACAAAGACCTCAAAGTGCACTGGCCTACAAGGACACAAATTACTACTGAAACTCACAGTTTGGACCCTTCCTTCCTTCAGTCTGAATCTGATGTAGACCATGTTCCTCATTTAACTGTATTTACGCACTTTGCCGGACAGTAAAGCCATGCACTAGCTTCCACACATTGTGTGCGTGGCTATGTATTTGTGTGTGCTGCACATATGTGCAATGAGACTCGAGCTGAGGTTTCACGTTTTCTCTCTATTCACACTAATGAGGGAAAACGGCCAGAAAACCGCTTCAGTAATTACTCCCCAAGGAGCAAGATTTCAGCGCGGCCATGGTGCATAAACAAATACACATATACTGTGGATTTGAAGCAGCATCTGTGAGACATTTAAATGGGTTCACCTGTTGAAAAATGTATCCCAGGCAATGAATAGGAATGATGGCAGTAATAATATGATATCATAATGAAAGGCAAGGACATCTGCTAATTAAAACTCTGTCACACAGGTTAGTGCTTATGTGTATATGTGTGTAGCAAAGGGCATTTCATAAACAAACATTAACATCATTCACCTCACAATTAGCCCTTCTCCATTTCCACCCACACAAAGTGGTTTGACTTATTCAATCACAAATCTAAATGGAGGTTTGCCATAAAAGCACTACTGTTGGTGTGTGTCAAAGGGGGAAATTATGAGTACGAAAGGTCATCTTTTATATTAAAAAAAAACAAAAACAAAACTACATTTATAACAGAGCATTTTCTGCATTTAATGACACTTTTAATTCAATGCTTTTAACAGCTACAATAGGCGCTGTTCACAGTCTGACTAGGCAGTTATATATGACACATACATGCAATCATTTTGTCTGTCTGAGAGTGAACAGCTCGGAAAAAAGTCTTTGAGGCGCACACACAAGCTGCCTGGCCAATGTTTGTGGTGGCGGAGCACAGCTGGTAACATCTGGATGTATTTTAGAAGTGTTTACATTTCCAAAATGCTGAAAAACTACACAGAAAGGGAGACAGCATTCTGAAAAACACTGCAGGTGCCAGAAGAGTAATAAAGAAAAGGTCTAAAAAGAAGATTGTTTAAAATCTATCACACACATATGCTCACAACCGTTGCCCAATTCCAGTTATTGCCATAATCCTAGTCCAACAATAACTGACATCTGCTGCATTAATTGACAGACTGCAGCTTCTCCGTCTGACTTTTGTCCCTCCAATGTTGTCTTAGCCAATGAAAATCGAGACTTTGTGCATGGGTTTTGCTACAAACTGTGGCCTTAGTGCTTACCAACCATTGACAACCACTCTTACGCACCCCACACACACACATACACACACACACACACACACACACACACCAAAAACAGCTGTGTTTCCATTTGACTTCCTTTAAATGACGAAAACGCAAAACAGTTGGACTTCATTCAGTATAATCAGAAGTGACATCAAGGGCCGCTCTGTGAGATGACGTCAATGATGAAGAGACACAAAAACACGCACAGTCTATGGGATGTAATTTCAGTGATTGAGTGTAATTTACCAGTGAAAGTTGAAACCAGGGTAACCGGAGTGATCTCCCAAAGATCAACAACGAAGGGTACATATTGGGGCAAGGAGTGGCTGCACAAACAAAACTTATCCTCATTCTGATGCTCAATGCACTGACATTTGGTCAGTTGCTGATATCAATGTCTACTGGCAATGAAGGTCCAATTTAGCTATTATCAGTTGCTGACTTTGCCACTAACCCACTTGCATGGCTGGTGTATGTATTGACTGATAGAAAGTCTTTATGAGAGTCTCGTTACAGAAGTTTCTGGATAGAGCAGAAACTCAGGATTTGGCGGGAGTTAATATTTATGTCCAGACACAGAACAGAAACCTGTAAAACACTGCACATTAAATATGCACATCAGCTTTATGGTACCTTCAGCGTCAGTCGGAAAAGATAAGACATTGACCAAATGTAGATTACGGCTTCAGAGTGAGAACAAGCTCAAAAATGGGTGTTAATGCTGGTGATATCCTTGATATTACAAATTATGAGTATTTGTCCCAGCTAAGTGTCCTTGGGGTCACAGTAATCCGCTCAGGTATGCCACTTTCCCATGGCCCACACTAACCTCATGCACACTCACACACAGACATCAGGGAGATTATTAAAGCAACCTCGTGGCACATGGAGGTTTCTGATGGATTTAACATCAGGAATGATTGTTAACTTTTAGTACTGCAAAGACTTGGAGTAACTCCTGAGAAAAACTGAGCCGTCGCCAGACACAGGAATCACATGACAGAGTGGGCTACGGAACGCAAAAGAGGGGACTCCTGGGAAAATGACACAGTGCCATCTCTCACATTAAACATAGTCAGGAGCCCAATAATGACGGCGTATATAGGGATCAATGTTCCATTCATATATGTGTGTGGATGGCTGAAGTGGATCACAGTCAAGTGGGTTTAAAAAAAAAAAAAAAAAAAAAGATAATCACTGTGAAATAAATTAAACCTATTAAGAGAAACGTATGCTCAAGGTGACGGAAAAAATTAATTTGGCTCAACTATTGAGACCCATACCTCCACCCCACTATAGGATTTCAACCAAACTAATTATCACGCTCCACTTTCAGAAATAATAAGGAAAGTACTTAATAGGTTGGGATTCACCCCTGCATTCATATGACCATTTAACATCCCTGCTTTCATGCCCACACATTCTTGCCTTAATGCAATTTCACGTTTGTGATTCAAAATGTGGGAAGGAATTATATTTCAAGTGGTGTCTGGATTAGAATATACAAGCAGCAATATTAAAATACTGTAAGGTCTTGTGTGTGAGCACTGAGCTTTCTGAGTGGCTCAAATTGAGGCAAAGATGTTAAATAATGTTTTTGTCACACTTTAGGTCATGAGCGAGAATTACAATGCAGATCTGTGATTAGTCGTCTCTTGCTGTATATTAATTCTGTTTCCTTCTGCTTTAAGCAAGTCAGGAATTTAATTTTTAAACAGAACATCAATATGAAAAAGACCCCCAAGTGAGCGCTGCAACCTACTGAGCCGCACAACACGAGTCTGTTTATCTTGTCAGCCATTTGCTCCAATTAAAACAACACTCGCAAATGAAACTATTGTTTCATTTCAAACAAGCTTTAAAAATTTAAATGATTTTGTTCTTCGGGATCACAACTGGAGGCTATGGGAGGAGAGTGGAAAGTCAAAATGCAGATTGGGCCAGTTTTGTTCATTTTCAGTGAAATGAAAGCTAAGCATATAATAAATAAGTGCAAAAAAGCCTTAAGAGGAAAGTGTTTTTCATTAGATATTTGTAATGATTTCACATTAATTTATGCATTCTATAAAATCTGTGAACTTCTTTTCCATTTCTCAATGAAAGATTCATCTCTTACTTGTGCATTACCCCAACAAAACCATGAAAAACACCACGAGGTCTGAATTAACCTTCAGAACAAATCAGTTTTTCAACATCACAATGTAAATAAAGATTTTACTGTTACTTTCCCCGGTTTGTCTACAGCAACTTTGACGTGCTGTGCTTGTCTAATAAAATCCAAAACAGGCAAAGGAGAAAAGGAAAAGAGGAGTTCACAGATGCTAAAGGATTTCCAATTAGCACTCTCCCCCTCCGTAATTAGCTCCCAAAATAGCAGCGAACAAACCAAAAAAAAATTCTCAACTCTGATGCAAATGCAATGTTTGTAATTAATTCTCAAATCTGGGGGCATCTGTTTGAGAGGAGTCAGGTAACATACTCCGAAGAGTTTGTGGCGCTTCACTTCTTGCACTGTTTTAATGCAAATAGGTGAGGCCTTGTAGGTCTTTTTCCAAATCCTTTTTTGCTCTTTTAACGGTGGCTTTTTGGCCTCAGTAGTAACGTCAGCAAAGCTTCTATTAAAACAGCATGTGTCCCAGACTACACACACACACACACACACACACACACACACACACACACACACAGAAACTGGCAGCCCAGTGCAGTCCAATGCTTTCACTGAACTTTTAACCTCTTTTCCATTGAATGCGTCAGGATCAAGATAAAGGAGACTTAGATTTTTTACTGTTTTCTGTATATTGCAAATGAAGAAACATATCAGTTCGGCCTTTATTAAGATGTCATCTATCTGCAGTGACCCGCAGTAAAAAGAATTAGCCACAAGATATTCCATTGCTTTTCAGTATGCGCACAGTGCCCTGGTTCAATTAGATACGACAGAGCCCACAGCTACAGCTTTAAATAAGCTCAGATAGTCATCAGGTAGATTTTAACACTGATTTTCCTGGTCACACACAAACAAAATGTAGCCCCCACACAAAGAGCGTGGCATATTATAAAAACACTGCTGTCATGCGTTGATCTCTATCTGGACAAGTCAAACTGTGATAAAGTCACTCCACAACTACAGCAATCGATGGAAGTAATTTATTTACCTCACCAGGCAATCTCTGCTCTGTCTTCAGAGAGCAGGAGAGGGAGCGAGGGATATTTGGCAAGCATGTGTGAGTGGTGTGTAAATTAATCTAGCAGCAGTGAGATCCAGCGCCATGTATAAGTCCATAAAACAAGAGGAGGTTAAAGCAGCGCACATCATCCACACACACATCAGGCAAAGGTCCAATACCAAAACCACTTCTTCCAGAGAGAGCAGAGATGCAAAACGTCACCTCTGCTCCTTTACTGTGATGTGCTATCCCCGGATGCCACTAAAAAGATGAAAAAGAACACTTAAGACTTCTTTCCGTATTCGTTTTCTTTTGCCCAACCTCAGGCAGATTTTTTTGCAATGAAACATATCCCGTAATCTGCTTCCCTGCATAAAATATACTTTTAGAGTATGAACATACTTTGAACATGTTTATTGCTGGACTTACAGACGTGAATGCACATCCAACACCTTTACTCCATAGCTTTTGACTCCCAGGGTGGTAAAGGTTAGGGGCATTTTGCTTATTCTTAGAGAAAAGTTGAATGTAAGTTTAGAGAACAAGTGTTTGGTTGTTTGCCACAGAAATTAAATGTGGAATATTTTTTTCTCGGTAAATTCACTAATTCATGCATCAAATGTGACATCGATACATTTGATTTCCCTCCATTGACCAGAAAAACAATGTAAAGAGGCTGGTCCACAGCTCTTAACTTTAACTGAATGAAATAAAAGGCACTTAACTAAGCCTCAAGGATCAATACAAATACCCACATGCACACACACACACACACACTTATCCGGCCTCCTCAGATGCTCATGCATATGTATGTCCATTGTGATTTATGCATCCTCGCGGGGGTGTGAGTCTATCTGAGAACCAGGCCGACACACAGGTCAGCTCATTTGTAAATCAGTTGCCTATTTATGGTCGTCTATGTGTGAGCGTTGTGTGTGTGGATGTTTGTGTCTATAAATCTGTGCAGCTAAAGGTGAGCTTAGAAAACAGCCTCATAATCACTGTGGCACCTTAATTCATTTCATTTATTTATTTTTTTCAACGTGTGCTCTTGCTCTGTGAAAATCACACTATTTTCTAACATTTGTGTGAGCTGGTGTGTTACCGGTCATGTGTGTGAAGGACAGATGACTTCTGCCAACTAGCGCTCTAGGAAGTCACCCAAAATTCTTCGGAAATGTTCCTTCCATCCAACATACTTCTATCAAAACGTTTTGCAAATGTGGTCCTCCTTTCCCTTTTTGTCTTATGAATATTTTAGCTCTGAAGTCAATGCAAATCTTTAGTGGTCAATACATGTCGAATACACAGAAGAGTGGAACTTTTTTAAAATTCAACTAAAGCATGAGAAGTTATCCTTTGTGGACATGTTGCTCCACCCTTCTGCTCTAAACAACAGTTTTAGGGTAATGGGGCAGCTGCTTGTCCCCCTCCCCTTAAAGCCCTGTAACCTCTCAACCCAGTCTCCTCTGCCAAGGAAGCCCACGAGTAAGCTTGTTGTTTTCAACTTGCTTTTTATTGTGAACTATGAATGGAAATTTAAAAAGGCCTGCCCCGATTGTTGTATCTTTTTTTTAACATTTGCACTTTGAAATATCTTCACTAAAGATAGATGATCAACAGAAAGTGACCTTTTCCAGGATTTAACATTGTTTTTAAAAGTATAAAAAAAAAAAAAAAAGGCAGGAGCCGGTCTTTTTATCCTTCTATCCATCTCGTTCTGTTTTCAACATAGGCAACTGTATCCCAGAAATAAACTCTGGATTGGGCTGTCCACCAATAACCACATTTAAGAAAAAAAAGAAAAACAAGAGAGAGAATATTGCACACTATTGCAGCACTAAACACTATGGAAATAAAGCCCCTCAAACAGGATCCCTAGTGGTATTTGTAAGAGAGCTTATAGAGATGTTTGAATAGACTGAAAACTACTACAGGAAACAACATCGGCACGCTGTAACCTCTCCACGCATGTTTGTTTGTGTGAGTATATATGAAAGAGTGCCCATGTGTGAAACAGCAACCAAACTGTAAGCCATATGTCGCTGTGCCTCTGTCGCTTAGCCCCCTCCAAACCCAACACATCCACGCACACAGGCAGGCTTCCCTGTGTAAAAAAAAAAAAAAAAAAACTCCACTTCATTAGGAAAGTAAACACAAGTGCTGTCTGAAGTGGCTAATTAGAGACTAATTACTCCCTGCTCGTTACTAATGCAAATTAGATTACGCTGCTTAACTTCCTCGTGTCCACAACGCTGCTGTTAATTGAGGCCTTTTGAAATTAAATTACCCACTAATTAGCATATCAAAACCATTAATTCTGAGCAAGGAGGGGGGGGCTGAAAACAACAACAAATGCCAAGTTTTGCTAATGAGTTTTGCTAATTGAATATGTAAGCTCACTGTGGAGGGTTGGTGCCAAGAATACCTATTCAGCTGATAGAAACCCCATGCATCATAAGAGCAGCTAAATTAAAGGAAGCGCTCCATCTCTCGAAGCGCTTTGTCAATATTTCCCTGTGAAAGCACAACTCCACTGATGTTCAGTCAGAGAGGCTGCGGATATTCATCTCATGAGAAGAGGCGTCAGTAAAGTGTGTAGCCGCGCTGGGCGAGGTTAGCGAGGTTAGTACTTGTCCAGCTTTCTTTGAAGTAAAGAACTTTGTGCTTCTGCTAAAGCCTCCAGACCCCTGGCAGCTCTCTCACTAGAGCAGCCCCCTCTCCACTGAATGGGCACCTCTTCACCTCCGCTGTCCAATTAGGAAAACACACACATATAGACATTTTACTGCCACGGGGAAGTGAACAGCCCAATCTTTACTTCAATCACAGTTTCTCTAAATGAATAGCTGATGTGGAACTGCGGATTGCCATTGTGAGCATATTCACAGATTGGCATATACCTGCTTATGAATACGAGAGGAGGCCCAGTGAGAAGCCAGCAGCTATTAGCCACTTTAATCTGCTGACGAAATAAAAGGATCCCACATCTAAAGATCCATCTCTGGGCTTTGCGTGTAAAACCAGTCGAAATAATGTCATTCTGAACAACTCACCCATTCCCTTTCCTAAATATCTATCCATCAAAAGCCCCATTCAGGTTATAGAGGTTTCATCTTATTACACTCTCCAACTTCTCATTTCATTATCCCTATAATGGCACATGAAAACACCAATGGTAAAATTGAGAGGTAGCCATACAAAAAAATTAAATAAGCGTGATAATTAGATGTAAAGATATTATAATTCCTTTAACCGAATGCATAGAAACTGCTGCTCGACAATATTTGCCCTAATTGCTAGAATTATCATATTAACCAGTTACCATTTGAGTAAGTTGATTAAAAAATTGATTATTCATCTATTTCTTTTAGGACTTTCTTAATCAAAATCTAACATCCTTGAAAAATTAATTTGAAGCCGTTTCTTATCAGT
Source organism: Neodontobutis hainanensis (assembly GCA_024349245.1). Taxonomy (NCBI): domain Eukaryota; kingdom Metazoa; phylum Chordata; class Actinopteri; order Gobiiformes; family Odontobutidae; genus Neodontobutis; species Neodontobutis hainanensis. The sequence goes on from JALDNG010000005.1 coordinate 6,619,222, forward strand.
TAATTAAATCGGGTTGGAAGTCATTTTTTTCGGCGTGGCATGATTAGAACGGTTCTGTTCTCCTCAGTTCAGACACCATGACGTTATGAGGGGGAACTTTTCACTGTCTCATCAAACATTCAAACCACAAGAATAGGACTTCTTTGAAGGACCCGCCGCCTTCTCTCCTTTAGTTTTTTTTTTTTTTTTTTCAAAACCTCTGCCTTTCTGATAAATTGTGCTATACCCAATAGATCTTTCGTTCTCGTTAACACATTCTCATTAATGGACAGAGAAAGTGGAGGGAGAGGAATAGTGGGGTGGGGGTAAGAGAAGAGGAGGGGGCACACACAAAACACACAGAAGGTTGCTTGGGTGACAGCCTTGGGACGGCCTGAGCTAAGACTAAACAATTAGGCCGGGAGGAGCTTCAACACATCGCACTGCCACTGTATGTAACTCTGCTGGTTTGAGTATTTTCTTCTCTATGCTCTTCACAGGATGACTTCACCTCAGAAAACTAGTTTTCTATTTCTGGTAGAAGACTAATTATAAAGCCGTAGCCCCTGGGAGAGAAAAGCCCCTCTTGTGAAGGAAGGAGTCCATTCAGCGTCAGTGGAATCGAAGTTTGTCTCTCTCTACTTCAGCAAGCAGCCGAGCAGAACCGAACAGATACAGCGCTGCGCTCATCTGTCCGTCCGCCGGCTCCTCTGGGACTCAAGGGAGGATTGGAAGAGGAGTGGGAGAAAAAGGAGGGGGGGCAAAAAGAGAATTAAAAGAGTGTGGAGTGAGAACACCTCTGATTGGATAATGAACTGAATGATTGTAAGAGCTAGTAAAGTTACACAGCAATCTCAGCCTCTTCAGCCAATCAGCACAGCCCCTTCATCAACCAATCAATCCCACTTGCACTTTTAGGAGGGGGAGTATTCTTCCTACTCTTCCATTTGCCTGTATTTCTTTCTCGTCTTTTTCTTGTCATTCTGCGTACAACTGCCCTCTGTGGGAGACTGAGAATTCTCAAAGCCACAATTACCGCACAGAACTATCAATTTCCCCTTCAATTAACCCTGTGGGAAGAGTAAGGACGAGGCAGGGGAAGCCGCGAGCAGCCAAAGGGGATGAGACATTCAAATTTGGAATGAAGAGGACATCATAGTCCTCGCTTCAACCCCCTCCATGCTATTTCGTTTTACCCCAAGGGTGCAGTCATGTGTTGGGGCTGAGATGGCAGGAGAATTACACCTCCTCAGGATGAACATGACCTCACCGCCAGAGGTCAAACAAGTTACTATACAGCAAAGGCCCCCTATGCTCATTACCAGTAAAGAGGCCCGGCCGCTGCCCCTCTGATGTAGGCAGTATGTTAATGTCCAATGAGTAGAGATGGCAAAAGCAACCAGCAACTACCATGAAGACAGAGACAGAGAACACACCAGACCAAAAGAGAAGGAAAATACAAAAAAAAAACTGATTTTTGGGATTAAAATGTTTCCTTGACCAATTTGACATATCTTAAAAAAACAACCAAAGTTGTTGTTCATGTATTTACACAATAATAGTTTTAGGTAAGTACAGGCAAAAATATTTTTTTGTTTTTTTTTGAGTGAGGGAGAAAGTGGAGTTAAGATAAGAAAAGGCATTTATGTTTAAAAAGTTGTGTTTTTGTGTTGTTATGTTAACATTAATTTCTGCCAAGGTTTAGTTGTTTAGAAAAGTGCAATAACAAATAAATCTATAAAACACTTCTGTGACAATGATTAGCGTGTGTCTGGGAGTACGTGCAGCAGAGTAGATATTCTTCATACTTTTCATGGTTTTTAAAGATTATTCCATATGTGTGGTTTAAAGACACGTCAGACAGGCCTTTTTGGTTATGGTGACTGTACTGGAGGTTTGGTTGTGAGTTTCTGAGAGCAGGGACGCAGGGCTCTGTGCCTTGTAAGAACGGCTGGCTGTGATGGCACGCATTGCTTGCTTTCTCCAATGTGTTCCCCCTCTCCTCCTCTGACGTCCCCTCCTTCTCCTCGTCTGATGAACCCCTGGGGGGACCAAACCCAGCCTTGAGAAAACTTTTTTCAGGCGAACTTTTTTACAAAGCCCCCAGAAGCTGTATGTGTGCGTGACACAGCGGAACATGGCAGGGGTTCACCCTCCCTCTCACGTTTTTTTTGTACTTTAGCCCTTCGTTCCCACTTTGTCCCCTTTCTCGTTTATATTATTTTCCGAGGCTAATGCACTGTTCCTGACTGACCTTTAGACAATGGGAACCTGCAGCAAATAAAGTTGCCAGTCTGGGTTACAAGTTGCATACGGCAGTGTTGACCTTTCATTATGATGTAATCACATCCAAACACGGTGTGAGAGAAATGTTTTGGTGATTAGTTGTAATGTAAACAAAGTTGCTACAGATGATGACAGACAATTGAGGTCAAAAAAATAATTTGTAACACCCGCACTATTCTCTTTTGTATTCGGTGGTATTTTTGTCAAAGGCTAAATTGTAGCGCCAGTTGGAAGCTCATAAACTTACTTTGCACGGCTCACATTTACATTACCAACCCAATTCTACAGCATCTTTAACACCTCTATAGTTTTACAAATCAAAATTAGTACCAGTGTGTGCATCTGCATTATTTCTCAATGCTGATATGGAATAAAAAAATTTTCTTAATAAATATAATTTAACTATAATTCCAAGTAAATACATTTTGATGTAGATAATTCTTGTCTTTTGGGGATAGCAGTTTTTAAAATGAAGCAGGATAAAGGGTTCTCTCCATCGAACTGTCTGGTTCTCATTGACCTTTGTAATATGTATATAATATTGACATTTCTAATATATTGTGAGGGTCTATGTATTACTAAAGCGATGATGACCAATTGTCATTTCAGCTGCAGAGAATATATTATTTCTATTGTGATGGGCTGGAGGAGAGGTAGCGAGCTCTGGAGGTAAACTGTGATGACAGCTGAGATGTAATGAAGAAGCTGAGGGGACGCAGAGCTGTGATAATTAGAGACAACAGGCATGACGTGAAGAGGACGAAGGGTGAGAAAAAACGGACGGGAGAAAGTGCACAGAAATAAGAGGAGATGGAGGCAGGAAGAGAGACAGAGTGGGGAGTCCTTCACAGTGAGTGACTATCGGAGCTCCGACAGTAAAAAGGACACTGTCCAACCAACTGCGGACCAGAAATGAAGGACGCCTTGGCAACTGCAGGCACAGACTGAAAAGCCTCGAACGTGACACACAAACATCTCAACCAATGCATTTCTATGACGACTGATTGAGACGGTACATAGAAAGTGACAGACTAAAAATAAAAGGTTTATGTGGAATTCTCTGAGTGTAGAAAAAAAAAAGTGCTGAACCAATGTGCCTTTGTAGATACAGTAGGAATGACAGCTATGTATTTTAATGATGTTTCTGTTTTTAATCCAGGAAAATTAATTTAAATTAATTGTCAGAAGGAATTATTTTTTATTCGACAACTTAAATTGATGCATTGAACTCAAATAAAAAACAATAAAACTTTGTCTAATTACTATGAATCTGATAAAGGAGAGTGTATTTGAAGACTATCCGAAGCAGCCAGTTTGAATAATTTTAAAATTACTTTGTCTAAAACTGCTCTTTCCTTCTCCTTTTTTTCTTCTCTCTGCTACGACCATCCTGCCGACAAACAGCGGATGCACTTTAAAGGCCAGCGGCTCACAATGCAAACACACACACACACACACACACAAGAGCTGGCTCTAATTCACAGGCCGCTAAAGCTGTGGTGGACAGCAATCTTGATCTGGCAGGATTAGGCTACTTTTATTTCCCCAAGAGCTACAGGGAGGAGGAGCGCTGAGGTGGAGTGTGTATTTGTGTGTGTAGAAATCCTTCTACAAATGTCAGACAACGACCGGTGACCGAGGGCCATAGGGACACACGTGTACATTCATGAACACTGTACAAAAAAACTCCAAAAGTGGCACCCATAAAGAGACTCATCTCTCTCTCTTCTTGTCAAGAATGGAGGGATATGGGGGGTAAGAAAGAAGCAGAGCAGAGGAGGGGGCGAGGGGAGGAAAGAGGGAGTGAAAAGAGGGAGGGGGATTACACAATTATTCAGATAACAGCTGGGAATAATCTAGTGGCAGATGTCTTTTGGTCAACAATGGCCACCACACACCGACGCTCCCATTGGGTCTCAATGCCGAGCCAACAGCCGCTAACGTAGCAGCACCACCAACAGCCACACTGCGCTGTCCAGAGACGGATTTTCTGCACATGTGAAAAACTTTGTGAACTCATGTTTGCGCTCTTCTACTACCTGGGGAATTCTGTCTGTCTGTCTGATCTGTAGGTGGAGGGTCACACATTGATTGACACATAATTGTGCGCACACACATGCAGAGCAGAACCAGCATCCTTCTTGTCTGTGAGCGATCTGTGAGACCCCCCTCCTTCCCAAACTCAATTCCCCCTCCCCTCGCTGAAAGGCCACTATAGAAACCATAGAGTCCGCACCCCACTGGGCAAAGCCTGTACAGTCTCTTAACCTTGAAGCCAAAGGAAGAATAGGACGACATGAACAGAAGTTGACAAAAGTCAGAGAGAAAATGAGAGCCGGGAGTGAAGAAAAGAAAAAAATATATTTTTAAGTAAGTTTTGTTTAAGTACATTTGCAGGACTAAATCTTTATGGGCGGTGATGCACTAAGATGAAGAGGAAAAAGGAGGCTGTGTGGTTTGAGAGCTGTCAATCCATCAGCCCAGGCAGTCTATTGTGATTTGGTTTAACATTGGTTAACAGCTCATCCTGTCAGGGAATGGATCATCCCATGGCGCCTCACATGCTAATAGCTTAAGAAGGCGTCCCATGTCCCCCGGAACTAATACCACAAATACTAATACCATAAAAGAGCAGCGCCCAACGCTGCAGCCTGACTTTAGCCTGCGTTAGCCAACATCCCAATACCGATACGGATTAGGACGCATAATGAGATACATTTAAATAGTTATTACCTGCCCTGGTCCAGAATTCAGAAGAACATGGGATGAAGGAAAGTTTAGGAATATCCTGTATGTTGAGAAAAAAATAGTTTTTTACAAGTTTTGCTGCTGTTTTACAGACAAACAACTGCCTTTAAACTCATTTTGTGAAATTCTGTGTATCCTATCATCCCATATCGTGCACCTCACAGCTGTCTTTAACTCATCATGCCTTTTAATTCACTTTAAAGCCAGGCAGCTCGCAGAAAGTTTAGTCACATTGTTGTCGCTTATGGAGAGTATTTTTTTTCTTTTCCCTGATCCGCTCCCTCGGTTTCTCACTCTGGGCTCGATTGATGGCTGCCCTGTCAGTTTGTTACACAGCTTTAGAAAACACCAACGGCTCTCTGATGAAGTGCTTACAAAAGGTCATAGGGTGGAGGCAACAGAGAGGAGGGAAAGCTGACTACTGAGAAGCAAAGAGAGGCAGAGGAAAGGAAGACAGGATGAAGTGAAGGAAAATCCATAACACAAATACAGCTGTCTGAGGCAATGCAGAGTTAGCGGGGGATACAACGACCAAGAGCGTTTTTCACTGACGCTTTGCTTGAACACAACAGGCACTCTCCAAGTTGACTCATTTATCTACTTCTAATGACAAGTGCTCAAACTTGGCTGTGCCCAGACAACCTACAGCGGCTCAAAGTCCAGTCAGGGCCTCCAGCGCCAAGCTCACTGTAGAGACTCTGATCTAATGCCTCCTCCGCTACATCGACCGATATTTATATGTTGTATCTCTGCTCATGCTGCCTGTGTGCTGACACTTCCCTTTCCCTGCTGCCCATAGGAAACAGTCCCTTCCGCTGCAATCTGTTAGGTCGCTCCTCCCCACATCCATCAGCTCTTAATAGGCTAAAGCGCTTCGTGGTAACCCACTTCATACTCAAGAAGTAAAGGAAACATATAAAATAAAAGTGTGTAGTGACAGTGACAGTCACAGTGACAGTCACTGACCTCTGTCACTAATGGCCATTTAAAACCATCCAGATTTCTTGTATCCTTTTTCACTGTCTTCTGTCCCAAATTATAAAAAAATACACCTCATCTTCCAAAAATGTGAGGGATTTATTACACGGACAGACATGCACAACCATTCGGCCCTCGACTTCTCCCAAATAACACGTTCAATTAGAACCACATGTATAATCAGGCCGCAGTCTGGAGCAATGTGGCGGCAGCTTTACTGCACAGTCAATCACTTCTGTATACAAGCACAGCATTTGTCTCAGAGAGCGGGTTAATATTATTTGAGTAGGCAACATGAATGAATATTACTTTTTAAAGCTTTACTCATTAAACAAAGCATATTTTCATTTTTTTAAAGAGCAGCAATAGGATCAATGATACACTTAATAAAACGTTTACGGGTAATTACTCACTTGCTGCATCCAAACCGCTGAGTCTTTTTTACCAAAAGTTCACCTTCAATAAAGGCAGCTTCCATTCCAGCACTGATACATTTCTCAAATTGCCATCAAAAGGATTTTGAAAATTTAACCATTTCAGCTTTTAAACAGGTAATGTGCTAAAGTGCCGCAATAGAAATAAATGCACAAGTGAGAATCCATCCCCGGGTCAGATCCTACACATATAGCAGCAGCGTATACACATGCCACTTCAACATCACTTTGGAGCCAAAAGCCCACTCAGACTTGTGGGTTTGGTAAAAGCAGGAGGACTTTAATGAAGAGAGTGCCAGAGATGGAGAGAAACGTTACCGATGCATGGGACATTTTCAACTGTCCATTTTCACTGGAGCAGGACAGGTGAATGGAGTAGAAAAGCACTCATGGATATATACACTCGTTCACACATATGTTCACACAGGAGGTAAGGGCTCTTGGAGTGACTTTATGGACTAACACAATCATGCCGGTGGCTCCTCATCTGCTCAAGGGGCTTTAAAATGCAGCAGATTCATGCCATTCCACTCTGTCCCTTAAAAAAATTATCATTTCAGTTATGTGTCATGAAGCATAACAAAAACAATAATCTGATGCAAAATGATAAAAAAAGGGATGAAAATATTTTGGGACGGATGTGGAAAAGACACAGCTGTCACCAGGGGAAAAAAGGAAAGAAAAGTGTAGAGCGAACTCAAAGAAAAAGGTGGCAAACAGTCGGCTGTACAATGGGCCGACAGTGAGCCAAGAGAGAGTCGATCCGTCTCTGACACTTTTGGCTTCCTGCACTCTCTCCTCTCCCTAAATCACTGCGTGTGCCTCTCAAATACCATTTTGTTTCATTGTCTCACGTTTTGTGTGAGTGAAAAGCCTGTCAGTGATGTGATAGCTATCAATGAGCCTAAAGCACGGCACGGACCGAGGAACTTTAAACTGATTCTTCACAGTTTGGTAAATGCATATTGAATAGAGGCAGAAATAAAAGATCAATTAGTCCTTATCCTTCAACTGTGTATTTTTCTTTGAGATTGACAAGAGCTTATTTGAATACATCTTTAACCTATATTTATTAAAATGGCTGGTCAGTTTTTGCAGAATAAAATTAAACAGCTTTGAACAGAATTAAAAATGGTATTTTTAACAAAAATATAACCATAGGAACCAGACAACTGCAGTTTATAAATTACAACTGAAAAAGAAATCTGGGGTTCATTACAGATGAACTGTAAAATAATGACACCATTTCAGAGGAATAAATGAATCCCTAAATCACTTAGATATGTTCTGCCTGAACATTTAATGTTTTGTCAAAATATATATTTTTTCATTGAAATAAAAGTGATGTGAAAACCAGTTCCCTGTAGGCCACTGTACATTAACAACACCTTTAATACAAATTTGTCATATTTTTGAAATAAAAGTTTTTATTGTTTAAGACTTTATCATTTCCAGGCGTGTCTAAAATACCTGCTCTGCTGGCTGACACCACCGTGTGACAAGGTCACAAAGCGGTGGTGATGAAGAGCCATTTCATTCCCGCTGGAGCTTCTATTAAAGCGCAATTAAAAGTGTGTCATCATCGGGTGATCGCGTGGCGGAGATGCCAGCATACGGGGCGGGACACCACGGGACGGGGCATGGCAGGGGGGACAAGATAACGGCAGTGGGGCAGGGTAAATAAAAGTCATTATGTCAAATGGTCCTCGCACACATCAATCAAAGACCTAAACACACAGGCCACTCAATTGTCATTTAATGTAGGACTCTCTTTGAGAATCGTCTGAATGACACGGATCTACTGCTGCTGTTTGATTTTTACTAGTCTTATTAATTATCAGTTAATTGTCGTTAAGAATTTATCTTAAAGTTACGCACGGGCTGTTCTTTCAAACATAAGTGCAGGGCAGAGTTCTACAAAAAATATTAATCTGGAGTTACAGTAGTTTGTCTTGTTGCCTAGCAGGAGAATATTTATCCTTTGTGGCGTGGGCCTTTTACTTTTACGCGGTTTGAGTGTGCAAACAGAGAGGAAAACATGCTTCGAGCAAAAGCCCTGCCACACACTTAACCTCCTTAATTTATACTTTTCAATAGTCTGTGTCGTGTCTAAATATATATATGACAGCCCTGTTAGAGTTAGTTTGGGAACAAGTTTAACCGTGAGAAAAGAGTTGTTACGCACTAATAATTATGTTTTAATATTGGGCTGATGTGCATTTATAAAACGGAAATGTAAACATGCATTAATTCAAATCTTGATTATTATTTCGGAGATGTGTTTAATCCTTCCTGTTAAAACGACCGAACTGACAGAAAACTGGGAAAGGACACAACGCGGTTCACTTTCAAAAGTCAAAAGAAAAGTCGAAAGAAGGCATTGTCCCACCGCTTGAAGTTTTTTTTCTCTCTCTCCCTCTTTACACAAAAGCTTTTATATTTTGTCCAGGCGCATTCTTTTTTTTTTTTTTTCTTAAAGTGCCTCACGTCACTTAATGGTCTAAATTCAAGAGTTTAAATAAAAAGATTGTTATCAAAGGGTGTTGGAGCTATGACAAAGAACGGACGCGCAGACGGATGTGTAAAATTATCACCACATATAACACAGGACGGCGTTTATTATCAAATCCCTTAACGAGACTTATTAACAAGGCAAGTTTGGAGCTTCCACAACCACAATCCTTCTCTCCAAGCTTTAGTTTAGTTGTGACTTCACAGCTGTTAAAATCAAAAACTTGGGCCCTGAATTAAACCCATCGGCTTACACTGCGTTTCGTTGATACATTTATATATATTTACAACAAGTGCTTGTGTGATTGCAGCACGTGAAAGTCGCAGAGAGGAGGAGACAAACTTGCCTCTGCATGTGCATTAAAGCGATTTTACGCATTCAATTCAAAATTCAACTGAAGCCTTTATATAAAATGGAGCACATTTTAGGAAAAACAAAACTCTTAACTCGCACTCCATTCCGTCCTCTTTAAAGACTACACACTGCGAAGTTCAGCGAACACAAGGAACAGGAAAAGTTTGCGTTAGGAGACCAAGTAAAGAATGTAGAAAAGGGAAATAAAGTGAGAAAGACGATCAAAGTAGAAGAGAGGAGTGTAGTAGATAATCAACCTGTTCTTGTTTAGTGAAGAAGTCAACTTTCACGCCAGCGGTTGGACCATGTGGACGTACAGCCTGCTCTCGCTCCTCAAAGCCCGGCGTCCACTTACTCTTCCGTTCTTCCTTTCTATCTCTCGGTTTTTTTTGTGTTCGTTTGTCAAAAAAAAAAAAAAAAAAAAAAAATTCAAAAATACCAGAGAGATGTATCGGGGGTAAAGGCGCTGGAGCGTGGATTTGGAGGGGACAGACTTCTCCTTAGTCCTCTTTCCTTTCCCCCTTTTGTGTGCGTCCTCTCTCCTCGGAGTGGCCCCTCTGGAGTGAAGTCGGAACAATACTGCCGCTAAAAACTCTCTTGTTGCACCGTGCGTAACTTGCAAACCGAGCGTCCTGTTTGTCTTGCCTCCGTTCTCTTTCTTTTCTTGTTTTTTTTTTTTTTTTTTTTTTTTTTACTGAGCGCGCGTGGTCTCGGCTCTTCTCTGCCGCTCCGCACTTTTTGGCATCCCGTCTGTCGCTGTGCTTCTCTCACGCTGGAAATCAAGGGCTCGGATCACAAGGGCGGTGTGTATGTTGTGTGCGAGAAGTGTGTGTTGTAGTAGTGGAGGGGACAGTGTGCTGCATGCGCTGCCGCCGCTACCGTAATGCCTCTAAAAGCAGGTGCGCGTCCAATCCTCAGGCAGAGCTATAGCTGCTTCTGAAGCGCGGAATGGGAGGTAGCTGCGTGTGTGTGTGTGTGTGTGTGTGTGTGTGTGTGTGTGTGTGTGTGTGTGTGTGTGTGTGTGTGTGTGTGTGTGTGTGTGTGTGTGTGTGTGTCTGTGTGTGTGTGTGTGTGTGTGTGAAGGGAAGGCACTGATCTCTTGACCTCTCTTTGCATCCCGGCTCAGTGGTGCCATTGTGGAGGCTGAGAGGAACAGATGTTTGGCTGAACTGAGTTAGAGCTCAGATACAAGAGGCTCAGAACTATTTAACGCCATCAAACACTCCGTAGATAACCATTTGGAAGTAACAACTTAAAACACTCAAACTTTTTATTTTAAATAACAATAGACTACAGCTGTAATACAAAAACACGATCGATGGGAATAATAAGTGACGTTCAAATCAAACGAGTATTTAAAAAAAAAAAAATAGATATAATGCACAGATTCAAGTATTTTCTCTTCAACTACAAAACAGTCTTAATACTTAACACACATTTTAGGCAATACTTAACAGACACCATATACACTGTAAAACAATAACATAAAGTTGTTCACTTTACTAAGATTTTTTTATTTCCGTGCACAAAAAATATTTAATTGCTCCGTAAACTATAATGAAATGGCTCAACTCACTATATTAAGTCTTTGGTTAAAAGTCAGCTTAAATTTATTCCCTATGTTGCCCAAACTGACAAATTATAGACGTAGAGTCTGGTAACTGCAAAAAAAAAAAAAAAAAAAAAAAAAAAAAACAATATTTGGTCCTGTTATTCAGTGGGCACCGGATCAGGGCTTTTGTCGGAGATTGTTCATCTTTGAAACCCGATTTTATTTATCAGTCCTTGTTGCTTTAAAGCTTGAGTTGAGTTTTTTAAGTTTACACGTCACTAATTTAGCTTTTGATATTATTTTAAATATTCTCAACACTTATCTAAAGCCAGTATTGATTCACGTCTCCATGATTTATTTGAACCCAGGAGTGCACAAATAAAACACACTGTAAAATCCTAAGTGAGTCACAGGTCTTCTTGCAAATAGACACTTAGATTGCGATGGGACACATTTTTTTATTTTATTTTTTTTTACCGTCTACCTTTCTCGCTGTGTCCTTTATGTTTTTTGGAGGCTTGACAACTCCTTTCGCAGAGTTATTACCACCTTTTTCCCTCCCACCTCTCAGCCTCTGCATTCATTTACTAATTGGCAGCATAATCAGTGCTGAGATTATACTGTCTCTGATGAAATTTGGGAATTACATCATATCTGTAAAAAAAAAAAAAAAAACAGAAGCAGTGCCATAACTCAAAAGATGTTGGAATGATTTTTGCTGGTGGCATTAAAATAGATTCTGCCCTCGTGTCTGTTCTCTCTCCAAGCTTTTACCATTACAAAATGATGACGGTCCATCACAACAGCTCCTAACAATGGGCCACGGCTGCACTAAATCACCACACATTCATTTGAGTGATCCATGGCACCAAAAAGTTTGTGTGCAAGACTGTTGGCCAGGAATAAACTTATTAAAACACATCAACCTGCTTTACAAAGTGGATTTGAAATGTTTCCATGTTTGTAACTCACTGTAAAGATATATGTTGCTCAGAGGAAGTTCATGGCAGGACTGAGACCTTAGCCACTCACTGCTATGACAAGAACAACAAGAAAATGCCACTGTTTTATGATACAACATTGTCAGAGGTCAGCCTAAAAACAAAACAACATGGAAAGGTCACCTACAAACATTAGGTTTATGCTACGAAAATATAAACCCCTGTGCTTATTTAAGAAGGTTTAAGTTGTTTTTGTTCAATTGTCCAATTAAAACACCATAAATCAAATGAAATCTCTACAAAGTCATTATTATGCTCTAATAAAAAATATAGAATAGGGCGGTCATAAGGAGATTTAAGTCATTTTCCACCAAAAACAAGCTCGGCCTGTTTCACTGTCAATGTCACACAATCCTGTTCCTTCAGCGTTGAAGGAAATATATTGACCTGATGCCAGAGAAATGTGCTGCTGTAACTGCTGCAAAAGGTGGGAATACCAGATATTAAAAAGTGGATAAAAAGAGTCTGACTCACTTTATCTGATATTTGTTGCTTTCAGCGCATGCATCATAAACATTATGATTAAAATCATGTTTTGGAGAAAGAAAAGGTCAATATTTTCAGATTTGTCAGGTGTTCTTACCCCTTTAAGAGGAACATATAGTTGATAATGGAGAAAAACGATCTAGGATAAGAATCTCTGAAGTTTCCAACATGAATTGATAGACAATGTGAAATTATATAATACACTGATGTTTTAAAAGGCTGTTATGTCTGATTAAGTGATAAGTAATGAACTTTAGGCAGTGCTTTTGGGAATGTAGAAAGAAATACTCAAGATAAAATAAACACTCAAAAAAAAAAAAACATCACAACGTTTCCTTCAACAGAGCAATGTTACACTTCTTAACATGACTTTCCTCTGAATGTAACCAAAAACTCTCTTAATTACTCAACTCCTGATGCACGTCTTCAGTCTAACTGTGATACAGGACACAAGCACAGGTCCCATATGCAAATGTACACTGCCCCAAAATGTACTTTGAGCAGTTCAGAGAAGAGTGATAACAGAAAAGGTGTATATTAGACATGATTCTGAATCCTAATGTTTACAGGAAAAGTCTCAAACCTTGCGCCACTGCTGTTCCTTGAAGCCATGAAGACGAACAGATCCTGTGATTCTCCGGAGCCAGACCAGGACAGAGCCTGCACATCTTAAGTCAACACCTCAGTTCTTATTCAGTGCTTGGCTTGGCCCTCTCACCCATGTCCCGTTCCCCATTTAGGGGCCCTTCTATTCCTGTTAATCAGGGGGAATAATTATCAAAGTGGACAGGTAATTAAATTAAAACATAAGTGGCTACATGAGCTGGCTTGGCTCAACTACAAGGTTTTCTTGTGCTTAATTAAAGAGAAATATGGGAGTGCTCACCCAGTGTCACTTGGCTGGTAAAAATTAAAGAAAGACTTGAATAATCTGATCCATTTAGGAGTGGATTGGGGTTTAATAAAAGAGGGAATAAAAGGAGGTGTCGAGTGAAGATCGGCTACACAGACTTGTTTGTTTGCCCGTGAGAGCAAAAGCATATGTGCAAGAGTCAGCGAGTGGCAGACACATTAAAAAACTGCGAGCTTTAGCGGCCATCTGGGAGCAATGTTGTAAAATAAAAGCTACAATAAAATTCAGCCCACTACTGTTGATGTTTACCAACAGCCTCCGCCAAATTCCCACAATGCCTTGAGAGCCAAGAAATAAATAAAAAAAAAAAGCCAGGCCTCATACAGACATATCCACATTCAAATACAAATAAACAGACCAAGCGCCGTATTATCCAAACACTTACAAACACGAGCACCCACACTTGTTTAAGTGCACAACCCACAAATGAAGACGGAGAAGAAGTGGTGCTGCAAACACTCACATATTCATAGACAAACATACAGGCTGCTGGCCCCGTGGTTATGCAAAGACCACACTGTTGCAACAATACAAGGCAACAATACACTGTCGCACACACGTATGTATAAAAATGTATTTGTTTTAAACCACAAACAATGGTCCAAAGACTTCATCATTAGCTGCAATTGGAAGAATAAATGATGCAAAATAAAATGCTTTTATTTATATTACCATCCTTAAGTCTTTCTCTCGTGTGTGCTGTCACTGTCCGAGTAAACAAGAGGCAGATGTTTGTCGACACACTCCTGTTCACCTGCTGAATTTGACAAGAATAAAATATGTTTCAAATAAATGTTTAGGGTAGAACAACAACTGCTGGCCCTCGAACACTTTTGATTGTGTGTTTATTCAAGCACCACATGCCTCTTATTAGCCTGTCCGAAACATGTTTACCTTCACAGCTGCTGTGTATCACAAAAGCCCACTGCCTTCACACACACACACACACACACCGTCAGAGGAAAATGTGTTGGTCACTGGTCTCGTCATGTCGTGGCCTTCCGTTCGAAGAGAAAAGTCACTGTAAAGCTGTTTAATGCACAATTGCCAAGGACTGAAAAAGGAAGAGTGTCCTGCTCAGGGACCTGATCCTTTGGTCAAGGTCAGGATCAATGTCCACACACTTAGGCCAAAGACAATCAGAGGTGATGAAGGAAGCGAAAAGAGACAACCCTTCTCAAGGAAAGTCTTTGAGTAAAAGTGACATTTTGATTTGCTTTACTTTTTAGGACTATCAAAGGACACATAAATCAGTGCATTTATGTGAAGGCGTGCTAAATGTCAGGGCAGAAAAAATACTGCACTTTATGTTTGACAAGATAAAGATTGATAAATATCTGGTACTGTCAGTTTCAAAGACAGTGCATTGGCTCAGTATGACTGCTCTTTGTTGTATTTATTTACACTTTAGCGATGATCATTTAGGTTCATGAAAAGGCAATGGTCTGTTAGGTCTGAAACGTAAAAGTTGTAAATGCCCTGTAGACAAGCCTTTTATACTATATTTATTTATTAGCTGGCTCTACAGTCTAGAGGAAGTTTGTTTTCATATGCTCAGGGGGCAATATACGCAAGTACCACACAAGAAACTACGTGAAAAATGGATTTTCTTACTTTGAGGACAAAGAAGGACAAAAACCTCAGTGTATTTGTGAAGTTTGTGGATAAAACATCTTCAGAAGAAAAAATTCTCCATAGTGCAGTGTTGGTTGTTATTTATTCAGTGAGTATTCTTAGCCTATCCTAGCTTACTAGTAGTTTTTTATTTTGTGTGTTTTGCAGGAAAACACCATCTGAGTCTGTTACTGAAATGTTCTGATTGTTATGTCTGCCTTATGATTATTGAATTGAATAAGTGACTGAATAGTTGTAATAATACAGTGTTTGTTATAATCGGCCTGATCAATGGCTTATTAAGTGCTACTTATTGAATAATATTAATACAGCGCTGTTCAGTGTGTTTCCACTGATGCAGGTTTATCACAGCTATACTAAAATGTAATATTTCCATCTTTAGTGTTACCTACTGATTATTTTTGTTTTATCATTAAAATTGTTTTTTGTATTCAGTTGGTATACTGTGATATTCTGTATTATCTCAGGTTTATTACTGCACCATCTTTTCAATAACAACTGCACTGCTGAGTGGCTATTAAGGTGTAACCTAATACACATAATTTAGTAAATATCGCTGAAACCCTAGCCCTCCATCTGATCTCACACAGGCCAAACAAACACACACACACACACATACATACTCACTGGACTGCCTTCAAGTCCCTCCCTCGGCTCGATCTTGTATCAAAGCAAACAAATGACATGCTGTCTTCTCCTCGGTCCCCCCCCCCCCCACTGTCTTTTTTGATGTGTGCTTGTGTAAAATGACACGCCGTATCTCTCCAGCTGACATTATCACTCGCCGGCGTGCTCACATCTTCCGGCCGCACGCCTTTCCCACAGGAATCCCTACAGCAGGGGTCTTTGTCTCAGAAAGACTCGCACACACAGAGACTCACAAAGATGTGGAATAGCCACTATGATTTTATTTTACCTCGACATTGTGCTCTAAGGAACAAGATAGAAGGACACTTTTTGTACTAACCTTTTTGCAGGGTGTGTGTGTGTGTGTGTGTGTGATTTTAGAGCAGCAGATTGAGACGTAACGCGCAGGGCTCTGTCACATTACTGTGGCCATTAGTGTTAAGCTGACATATCGGCTCCGGTGCAAGAGTCAGTCTTCTAAAAGAAAGGAAATAGCTGATTTCCTCCAATCTGAATTGATATATTTTTTTTATTTATTTCATTCTCATATTTTTTATTGACCACAATTTACTTACTTTCTTCAAATTACGGTTAGAAACCATGTTTAATTTTGATATTCTGTCCTTGTTTTCTCAACCTTGCTTTTAGTTTTTAGTGAGAGACTCACAAAATAACAACTGGTTATTATAGTTGTGTGTGAGTGAAATGTGCGCAATGCTTTCTTATGACCTGTGCATCTCAGTTTCTCAGACGATTCATCTGTCTTTAGCTCCTCTCCAAACAAGCCAGAGCACAACACAAAGTAAAGTCCCACTAACTAGGAGACGCTGCAGGGGAACTGTTTTATAATGCTTTTTGTTGCCACGTCCTTTTCATTTGCTCTGTTCGCAACAAAATAACGCGGCTGTGACAAACATGAATGCAGTCGTTTGTACTATATTATTCCTTTCTGCTCTGAAAAAATAAAAATAAAAAAACGTGTCTAAGACTTTGCTTACGATGAAGGAGTCATTAACATTTAGAAAACTGAGGTAATATGATACTGTGCGATGACTGCATTTCAGACACGGTGCATACATGTTTTCAAAGTTTGTGAGAATGAAGAAAATGGACATTGGTCTGTCAGTCTTTGTCGCCGTTCACAGGTCATTCTGCAACGAGAGAGCGCGCGTGTGTGTCTTCTAAAGAGAGTGTACTGGAGACAGTGAAGGGCATCAGAGGTCGTCAAATCACCATGGTGCTTTTTGTCCTGTCAAACGCTCATGTGAGCCAGTCTTGAGAGAATTTCAATAATCATCCTGAAGGACTTTTCTTCTCAGGCCACATTCTGCTAAATGTATCTCTCTTCCTCTAATTCCCCTTCACAATATGTCTGGCTCAGGCTCCTCATCATGTCATTGGTGCCTTTTCTATTCCCCTGTGTTTGATTCTGACAAATACATGGATTATCGGCCAGGGGGAAATTTTAAATATATGGCTAATGTGAGCTTTCATGCCTGTGCTTTAATCTGCTGAGTATTTAAAACCAATCTTAAGGACGGGAGAAAACGCAGAGGTCAGGCTTTTTACTTGCACCCTGCGCCAAAAGAAAGAAGTGGGAAAGATTGAAAGAGAGAAAATGGAAGTAGGAAGAGAAAGACAATAATTTCCCTTTTATTTAAATTCCAACTTGGATTAACTGAGAATCGCAGGTATCAAACCTCATCTAAGAAAGAACTCTTAAAGAAAGAAAAAGTTCTCATTGTGACAGACTCTCTGCGAGGGGTGTATCCCGCCTTTTTTTTACTTATCTCCTGCCCTCAAATCTCAGGAAAAATGGACTTGAAATGAGGAAAGTTTTTTTTTCTATCCGTCTACCTTTCAGTGCCGTGACATAGTACAAGCAAAGGATGAAAGTCTTGTCATGACGTCGCTCTGTCTGTCTGTCTGTCTGTCTGTCAGAGTGACGCCTCCTCATTTACAAGTCAGATACTTCCTTATTACTGAAGTTTCCGTTCCGAGTCCGTCCACCATTACTTTCATCATTCGTCATGTTTCCATCCATCTCCTGTCTCCTCTCTTACACTCTTCTTTCTTGTCATATTACTGTACATTTGGAATAAAAGGCCCTGTGTGGCAGCTGCTCTCTTAGTGTTCAGTGGTAAAATATGGAGGCCTGTAGGGTCAAGTGCAATCATGAAAAACCTTTCAGAAAAAAATGAAATCGCTCACATGCTAAATAAATATGCTTAAAATCCACATTTAGTTTAACATTGTAAGCTCTAACAGCCTATGGGTTTCACACTGGTCATGTTTCAAAGCCACAAGGATACACTCCACATCTGCTCTGGTTGGTCACGTGGCTTCTCGTACACTTATAAGACCAGGAAGAAAACAACATTATCACATCATCTCTCCTGAAGGTCTGACTAGTGGATGGATTCCTATGTCCTGTGCCCTGGCATGGACCTTCAGGGAGGCTGAAGAGTGTGATTACCTTGTTGTTGGAACACACCTTTTGGCCTGCTTCGGCGTATTTTGAGTAGACTCAAGGGGAACTTCAAAGTTTCTTCTTCTGTTCAACTCTGTCCCTATCTGAGATACGCAGATGTGGACATTGATGGAAAAGTCGTAGTGTCTTGACCATAACTACTGCATCTACAGCTTTGATCCCCATCAAAAAAAGTCCCAGACCTTTTTATGACTGTAAAATGAGGTAGTTAACATATAGCTGCCATAAAGCTGAGCAGATGCCATCTCCGCTCTCACATATGTTACTTTGGATAGCTTTAAAGACAGATGTATGGTTGAGCTGAGTAAAGTTTTCATGGCACAAACTCACGTGTCAAATGGTAAAGTAGGCCAAGACTGATATCATCTGATATCCTTGTTTGCTTGCCCAACCATACAATCACAGTCGTTCCCTGCTGAGAAAGCATTCAAACTGCTATTTCAATGCAGCATGCAAATAACATTCACCACCCTTTTGTGCACATCTGATAAGATACGCGCAATGCCTCGTCTTGCCGAGATGTGTGTTGCATCCTAAGGCGAAGCCACTGTACAAAACAATATAAATAGGCCCTCTCAGCCACTTTCCTTGCTAAAAAGTTAGAGTGTGCATGTTATATGTGTTTATGTGCGCTCACACACTGAGGGTATAAGATGAGAGGGGATCAGGGGGAGGTGGCCTTTAATTTGAAAAGTTTGATGGGAATAACATACATGGGGCTCTCCTTATAGATGGATTCAGCTGCACATGCAACGTGGGAGAGTGATCCGGCTTCCTGCTGCTTTATGCCATTTTACCTATTTTTGAATCCCATAATGCCCTACCGCAACATTCTCCATATTTAAAACACACCTATTGCCCTTGACTTTGCACTTTCTGCTACATTAAGTTATTTCTCTGCGTCATTGCTTTTGAATCGTGTGTTCAGTGTGTGTTTAAATGTTCTTATATTAGACCTGCAGTTGTATGAGCACAGATGAATATAAGGACAAAACGGTGAAGCATGAACTGGTGTGGGCATGATGCTCTTATTCATGGCTGTATCAGGTGTGAGTGTCTGTGAGGTGGTTAACATTATGGTACTGTTGGTATGGTGCGTGGTAAGCAAAGTCACACCAAGAACGCTTTAGTGCACATGGTGTAGTTTTATCTTAATATAATAATCTAATAATCATTAAATAAAGTTATACAGTATCTATGCAATGAGATTTATTACTAAAATCATTTCCTTACGAGCTAACACTAAGTATATAATTATACCTTCTCAATGTGGTAAACACATAAATAAAAATGCAGTTGACCAGTAATAACTTATGTGAGATTACACTCTGTATTTTTAGTAAATGACAAAGGTTCCAAAAGCCCATTGTTGTGTAAACAGTACAGAGGGTGTGCTTGGATAAACATTTCATTCCAAATGCATCATACATGCAGCATGATTCATTAAAACACACCTCTTCAGAGCCTGGTGGGTGGACTGTACTTTACTGACAAACAGCCACACAAAGGCTTTTTTCTCCCATTGGTTCAACAACAAGCACAGACCATGTTGTTTAACCTACTGAAGGAACAGCCTTCTTCCTGATGGTGATTTAGTGGGGTTTGTACATACAGTAATGTCAAGCGTTAGTCATTTTAATGACATTAGTATTACTTCAGAGTGGAATGTGGCATGCTTCTTCACAAAGTTGGACTGAAATATGATCTGATGTGTACACTCCCAGCATTTACTCATAAACATAGCCATGGTACAACTCCCTTGTTCAGTCTACTTGTAGTTACTGTAAACAACTTCATTTACCTACATTTTATTCAGGGATATACGGTAAAACAACATTGTAGAAAGTTTACATTGTTGCCATTTGGAATAATATCACAGAGGATGGAACTCACAAATAGAAAGAGTATTGAGCTCTGTTTAACAGACATGACCTTAGAGCATAATGTAAAAGGCTGTTTAAAGACTCAGTAAATATGAAAATATTATGGGGTTTAGTTTACAAAAACATTTTGCAATCACAATTATTTTAAGTGAAGGCCATGTAAATATATTTGCAACATTATTCACTGCCACAGAAACTCTACAAACATGAACACTGGCCTTTGAAATGCAAGCCATCAAAGCTATTGTACACCATCAAGGATGACGCTTGTAGGAACCTTGGAATACAACTTAAGTTATAACAACAAAACAAGTTTCTTTGTCATTGAAAGGTGTGTTAAAAAGTTTGGAAGAAAATGTGGAAATAATTAAAAAAACTTTTCAGTGACATTTTTATGGGTAACTCCTAAAGAAGGAGAAAAAATATATAAAAATAATGGAATTTTCTAGAAATTATTTGGGACATTATAAACATTTTTGAATAGGCCTAAACTGTTTTAGTGGCCTTTACCACCAATGTATAATGAACAAACCCGACATCCTTTCAGTGAAACAGTACAGGGGTAAATTATCGGTAGATTTTCATATGATTTTTCTCTCTTTGTGAGGCTCCTTCACCTTTCCTCGTTTGATCCACAGAGTGCAGGCCACTGGAATAGATTCAGCGCTGTCTATAAGTATTTGTCAATTTGCACATGGCTGGCCTTGAAGTCAGTGTTCATTTGGAGCTGCGTCCACAGCGGTGGATTTGTAAACATTTGTCTGGCGTGTCCATCTCAGCCCACACTCATGTGCAGGCGATTACAGGCCGCGAGATCCCCCCTGACTCCATCAGTACAAAGGCTCCCCTGAAGAATTGCCAGGCCTTTCTGCTTTCAAACATAATTCTCCCCATTTGGCATTTTGACATCATATCTTCGGCTTTCTCTTGTCCCTTTCTCTTCACCTGACCAGCATATAGCCACAATAACTATTTTATTTTCCCGCCTCGCTTCAGTGAGCAACATTCAACCCTTAGCTCCTCTTTCTCACATTAATGTCTTTTTGTCCTCCTCTGCATTTCTTCTTTCTCTACCCTGACTTCCAAGGTCAGACAGGACAAACAATGCCACTGGTGTCTGTCTGAATGTGGCTTGCTACACCCAGGGCCACTGCTGCTGTTACCACGGCAACACGCTAACCATTAATTTTCAATTAAAGCAGACAAAGAGATGACAGCTCAGGGTCCATGGAAGATGTCAAGAAGCAGTATTAATATACGACAAGTGAGCATAATTGTGTGTCCATTTTCCTCAGCTCTCATATATGCTATCAGTGAAATGTGAAAGCGGCAGATAATTTAAGGGTGCAGAAGACGCAGGGCCACTGTTTTCTTTTAACCAAGAAGCCTCTGATATATCTCATTGAAAAAGATGGCATTCATCATTACCTTTATGAATATTTTGTCAGGGATGTGATTATTTTCATTATCACTCTATCACACAGATGTTTTTTCACTTGTGATTCAAAGTGGGACACACACCTGTACGCTGGGAGCTTGAGGACACAGACACAAATGGATGACTGTGTTTTTGTGGATAGTTCCATTATCCATTTGTTACCATCAGACCAAAATAAAAATACATAAATAATAACACGTACAACAGCTAGATACATGCGTACATGCAAGGCCAGTGCACTAACAGAGCAAGCCTTGGAAGGTCGCAGTTAAAAACACAACCTTAAACCTTATCACAGAGGTAAGTCTCTAAGATAGAGTATAACCACGACACATTTCCGGCGATGTTATAAAAGTCCTCCTTTTGTTCAGTGGCAAGACCAAAGCCTCTTTGATAACATTCTCTGGAAGATCTTGGTTGAAACACTCATTGTTTTGTCACCTTATAGGCGAGATTACAAATTAGCGCCCCACGGATGAGGAATGTAACGATCTTTTGAAGGGTCAATATGAGAAGTTCAATTACATATGGTTTCATTTAGATTCTTTAATTAAGCATTTTGAACTATATTGTTAAAATTTGAGTGGTAATTTAAGATAACTACAGGGACATGTCTGCTCAGGTCAATTTTTTTTTAAAAGCAATGCCACACTAAACTGAATAACAGTAAGAGTAAAAGTAATAACAGTCTTCAGTTGTTTCTGAGCTGGTCAGTTCTGACTCTTAATATCCAGTAATAATAAATTCTGTGGGACATTTTTGCAAAAAGGATTCAATAGTAAGTGGTAAATAAATGTGGATGAAAGAACATACGAGGGTATTTTATTTATTATTGTGTGAAGGATATTATTATAACAGCTGTGATTAACCCTTTTTTCCACCAAAATTCAGATAAACTGACAAAGAATTTTGAGACCAGTCTTTTACAGCCAAGATACAGCCCTCACAAATCATTTATAGAATGTTTACAGTTCAGCGCTGACTCCGGGCTGTTGCAGCAGCGTGGGCTCTCTGCCTTGAGAAGGTGAGCTTCAGTGAGTCCTGACTTACCGCTCTGAACGTGCCAAAGCCCAGCTCTGCAAAGCCCAAGTGGTCAAGTTATTTCTTGTGCTGTCTGCGTGAGCCGAACAGTGAGCGTGCTGCGTCCCGGTGTGGAGGATGAGGAGGACATATTGGCTGAACCATGCGTAATTACGCACATCGCTGGGATGGGAGCTTTATAACACACTACTGCTGGAGCAGTTCGGGGCTAAGCTCAAACCCAGTAGACAGTGAAGATCAGATCCAGAACACTGTGTTTGTTTTTGGAGGTTGCGCTCTAGGCGATTGCCTAAAGCTGGCCTTGGAAACACCACAGCACTTGTTTGTTACATGAAATAAACAGGATGATGTCTGCGTGACATGCACAGAGGGTGCGTGCCAATTACAGTTTTTCTCAGTCGCTTTGGTACATTTCTCAGATCTCAGAACTACCTGTTCAAACCTCACATCAGTGTCACTTGTGCACGTCAAAAAAGCAGTTTCTCATTTCTTTGAACAAGATGCAAATGCTTAGATACATCCATGAAACTGATTATGTACAATTGTCTGCTGTTTCCTACATTATCAATTGCTTATGTCATGTTGATCAAAACATGTTAAAATGGGTCTTGGTTGAATAGTCTCACTACCCACAACATTTACGCATTAGTTCATAGCATAAGTCTTTACATGCAAACGGTCGAACAAATTGTCGTAATATGTAAAGCATTTTTCCAAAACCTTTCCATTAGACTTTATTTCTAAATCTGTACTGAACTGGTAAATTGGACCCAATTGAATCTTGACTTTCTCTAACGAAGGTACATCTCATGAACCATCCACTGGCAAGTATATACTGTATAACGAGAGAGCACAACACAATGTTACAATGTTTGACAATGGAAGGACAAGGAACTGGAAGGGGTCAACAGTGAGAGAGAAGAAGAGGACATATGCTTTTTCCTGATGAGATAAGAGCCACACTTGTAGACCTTGTTCTCAATCAAGTCCTTACAATAGCCGAGGCTGGTCGAAGGGTGCAGCCAAATGTTGGGAGACAACTGTGTCCTCAATTATTCAGACTTTTCGTTGACAGAACAGGCATGTGATCTAACAATAGGCACTGTACTGTAATAACTGTCTACTTTCTGTAATGCTTCATACAATAGTACAGTATTCCACATTTTACAATGTACAGTAAGTATACTTCACAGTAAACAGTGAGTTTTTATCTTACTCAATTTGTGTTTTGCATTACTATATTTTTTACACATAGGACAGCAAGACAACTTCACAGAGTTGTCAGAGGGCCTCTTCTCACACATGAAATAAAGAGTGCCATAGAGGACAACAACATCTTTTAAAAAATAATTCAAATAGTCAGCATCTCAACCACTGACGGGGGCTGAAAAGAAACCAAATGAATATGAAGCAGCTGTACACTGTTCCATTTGAAAGAGCTGGTGAAAGAGTGAAGGAGCTGCACTACCAGTATGTACAGGTAAAACATGTATGAGCACGCAGCCTGTTTACTGTACCTCACAGTAAACAGTCGTATAGTGATATACAGAACTGTAAGTGTGACCTTAACACATTTATTATGACTGTAGAAAAGAAGATGCAATGTGCGCTGACTACATTCGATGTAACTGTATCTTAAAATAAAAATGCATGTGATTCATAAAACTCATTTTGTGTCATCTGGATATAGTGTATAATGGAAGAACCTAACAAAACACAGAAGGCGCGGCTGAAATCTCGTCGGCCACAGAGCTACAGTTGATGTGCCAGGCCGGGACGGGAACATACCTCTGGAGAATGATGTGCTATGTGGGCCTTACAACACAGTGTCTTGTCACCATTTTAGACACTTTCTACAGGAATCTCGTCCCTGAACAAGAGAGTGGTCAGACTGGAGATGACCTGCCAAAGTACGTAATAGTTTGGGACAATGGTTTGCGGCCCACAACAGGATGCTGATGGAGCTCCTCTCACCCTATTCCTTAACCCTTTTTCTCAGCACAGAGATGGAAAGTATATGATCACCAGCCACATACACAGATGACCCTTTGACCCTTTTGGCTGCCATGGATGTAGCGCGTGATGACATCACTGCAGACGCATTTTTTTTATATGCTGCATCGCAGGAGAAGATATTCGTTACGATGTGGATGAGAATTTGTGGTCCAACAGACGTCAGGAGGTGGAGGAAGACTGCACTGTAATTACAGTACAAACAATAAAAGTGTAAAAAAAAAGAGGGAATACAAGAGATCTGTCCTTTTTTGTGCAGCATATCATAATAACACTTTTTGCAGAATTGTACTTGACATCATGTTTATCTTTATACACAGATTTAGACACAGATTCAGGAGTTGCTGAGCTAGGGCTCAAAACCACAAGGTCGTCTGCGTACATTAAATTAAATAAATTGACCACTATACCTCTTACCATACATCCTGTTCTACACATGTTTAACTCTTTAGAGAGATTATTTATGTAAAAATTGAACACAATTGGGGACAGCAGGCTACCTTGTCCAACTCGTTTACAGACCTTAAAAGTTCTAGTTGCTAGTTTGCATAGTTTGGACGTATGACAGACATCTCACTATATATTTAGGCACGGGTGCTTCACACATATTCTGGATGATTATGACTATGATTCACACGCCCTGAAAACCTTAGAGGCATCTAAAAAACACAAAAATGCAGTAGAATTTTACTTTTGTATTTTCTTAATAATTATTTTAATGCAAATATGAACATGTCATTGCCATAGTTGATTTTAAACCCAAATTGGTTCTCAGTGGAGCTTATAAGATTGTGGAAGGTTTGGCAAAAAAGTGAGAATTGGTCCAAAAGATAGAGTATCTGTGAAGACAGAAAGCACCCAAAATACAAAGAGGGAAAAGGCTGTGTTCAGTGGCGCAGACACGGCAGAGACATAATTAGAGACGTCAGTATTTACAAGAGAAAAGTGCATAAACACCCCAGGGGATCTGCATAAATGCTTTTCACATTTTTCAAGGCGGGTAAATGGTGTTCACATGTGGTTAGCCTCCAATGGAACCTGTTGACGGTGATCTTCCTGAGCGCATTCTCACACAAAACCACAAACACATGCCTGGGAAACAACACTGGGGCTATCTAAACAGGCCACAACAGATGCTTTAAATTGCTTTCTATCAGTGTTTGTGTGTGAGCGCTGGGGTACAGAAAGGCTAGAAGGGAAGTGCGGCTGCCACGGTAAGGTTGAGTAATCTGTCATATGCCAACCCTGATAAGAGCTGGTAGACATTTCTTTAGCAAAGAGTAATTCATTGTGCAACACAGCTATTGTTGATTGTTTTCCATCTGACTGTAAAAGTTAGATATTTTATGGAAAAAAGGGTAAACAAATGACTGTAAATGTAAGAGGCAATTAAATAGAATAAATGGTATATTTCAGACTCCTTCTACTCTCACAGCATTTTCAGTTTATTTTTTATTGTTTATGACCAAAAAAGCAGTGGGTGAAGCATTTCAATGTACAATGTACACTGAAATGTAACTGTAAAAGCATATTGAATGCCATAATTTGCAAAAGCGTCCCCTACTGTTTTGTTTCTGTGCCCCGCTCGAAAAAAAAAAAACTTTACCTCATACTCAACAAAACCTCTCTTTTATTCTCTATTTCCTTTCATCCTTTGCTCCGTCTCTGGCCTCACTCTTGCTGCCTGAGTCTGCTGCTGAGTGTGCCTCTTAAATCACACTGTCCCTAAACTGCCCCATAAAAGATGGCAGGTCCTTCCCCCACCTACCCCTCTCTCGTCCCCACCGTCTCCACACATTACTGCTTTAATTAAGGTAATTACTTTTAGAGTAGTACTAATCGGATCCTCTTCTCTCCTGGTGCACATACACGCTCAAGCACACACTTCAAAGAACACAGACTTTCACTCCCGGCATCGTACAGCACCAGGTTAGCTACTGTACGCCTGTGTAAACTCAAGACTTACCCAGTTATTGGAGCAGGACTATAGCCACCGTCATTGTTAATGGTCAGACACATACACATTTATATTATCAGCATAGCCCTTGTTTTGTGTTAGTACTTCATTTTAAGGTGATAATGTTTGACACAAGTGCAGCATTTTGAAGAAAGAAAATATTACTAAAGAAAATAATACTACTTGCAAGGTGTCAACCCCCCCCAACAGCCGCATAGCAACCTTTCCTGCTTTTGTTTCAAAAAAATAAAAAATTATAAAAGTAAATCAATTTGCGCGCCATACATTACATCAAGCTTACCTTAAACTTCTAGCTCTGAGTTCAGCGTTAGACCGATGTTATCCCACAGTTTTCTCAGCCCCAACATCGCATGAACGCATTGCCAATATTTATCTGTGTTTTATTTTCTTTCCTTTTTCTCTATTAATGTTTTGTTCTTTTTTGCACTTCCGGATTAGGCATTTCCTCTGTTTCATCGATAACCATAACTTCCTTGTTGTTAAGTGCTGTAGACCAATTGGAACACCCTTAACACAAGACCTTGCAACATGTGAGCATGTGATTGGCCAAAGCTTCTGGTATGTGTTCAACGTTCTCACCCACTAGAATCTGAAATATGTTGAAAATTTCAGGTTTAAACTGATTTGGCCGCACTATGTCTGCCCTGCTTTGGTAATGGACAAAGCAAATGATCTCTATTAGTATTTTTCCTCATGTCTTTTGTTTTCTTATGTCATGTGTCAAAATCCTTGCGTGATGTACTAATGAAGTTAAGCACCTTTCTTCCATTTTAAGGCACTAGGGCATTTGAATTGAGTCATGTCTGCAGAAGTACAGCTGGACTGTGACAGGCTCTAGATGCCTCTCCATCCAGGCCCATCCCCCGTTCTGCTTCCCCCAAAGGCACCTTGACTGATAATGAGAGAGGGACTGCAGGTACGGTCAGACTCAGGGGGGATTCAATTAACGCCCTGCAGATTAATAAAGAGTAATAAGGTGTAATGCGTTGATGTGTGCGTATGTGCATGTGTTTTGGCATCCGCTCATGTGTACGTGTGCCAGCGTGTGGTGAGAAGACCCCTGTCGCTCAGTGTGATGGAAAGAACAGAAAAGAAAGAGGTTGTGAATCACCAGTGGTTGACTGTGGAGTGGAAGACCCTGAGCACACAGCTCTGATTGGGTGTTTGCCCAGAGATTTTTAATTGGTCATCTGCTTCATGTCAGCACAGCATGGTTACCAGCAGGAGAGCTATGGTCATGTTAACACCACGTGCACAAATACACATGCATGCCCATACCCAAAAAGGACACACAGGAATAGAAATGCAGCAAAACCAAAATAGATAACGTGCTATGGTAATCCTTTTGTCATGATATTTTAACTTTGGTTTGAGTCTTTAAATATAAGTTGTGCTTTACACCACTCACACACAAAATTTACCACTTCCTATGCTACATATGGAAACTGCGACACAATTTCATTTCCCGACTAGTCATTTAAAAACAAAACAAACTGACTACTATCCATACATACTTTCAAAGAATTATGGTTCAACTCAGAGCAAGGACAGATATCAGGAAATATATGAACTGCTTTTACAGTAAATTATATTCATGCATGGCTATTGGAAAAACCTACCATGTAAAGAAAACTTACAGCAGCATTTTCTTTCAGCCAGTTAGTATAACCAAATAGAATTAAGAATACAGAGACATGACTGACATCTGCAGTTATTTTAAATATGTGTAAGTTAAAACAGTCCCTGTTGACACACAACAAAAGTTTTTGTTTCCTCAAAGAAAACAAAAGTATGTTTCAACACCAAACAACCAAACATTAGTAAATTAACAATTGCATAAATTTCATCAATTGTGTGTTTTGCATTTTGCAGCTTCTCTTTGGCTGTGGGTTGTATGGAGCTTATATGTTTTGACGTCTGCTGTTTGTCTGGGGGCACTCCCTGTTGCATTTCCCATGATGCTTCATTGGGCCTAAACAAACACACACACAAACAGAGCCCCACACACCCTGCTGCCTGTCACTGAACAATGTTTGTTTTACAGAGCTGATTTATCTGCGCTGCACTGGTTTTGCACAAAACGCAGCCCCCCCCTTCCCCCCTCCAACCCCACCACCACCCTCCCCAACTCTGTACAGTAGAGGAATGCACCTACAGCTGCCTGTCTCCCTTGACCCTGTCATGTTAAATACAAGACCCACTTAAGTATTTTCCAAAGCCTACTGTCCTAATAGTTTTCACAACAACACAATGTTTTGATTTTCAGTGACAAACTCGATTAAACATGCAGTGCAAAACCTTTTGTTTTCACCACGTAGCATGCCCAGAATATCTCAAGCGTACTGGATAAATATTTGCACATGCAAGATATGAAGTTGCGATTGGTGTGTGAGAAGGCAGTTGTTGTATTTACTGTATGTGTCTAGGGTGTGTTGCAGCAGCTTGGATCAACACAGTCTAAAGACCTGCAGATCTGAGGCACAGATAACACCTGACGTGGTGAGTGCGTGAGAAGGGCTTGCCTGTGTATGACTCCGGAGTGTTCCAACTGTGATTTATGTAGTAAGCATGTTTTTCCCTCCCCCTGTGTGTCTTTGAGCAAGTGTTTAGGGGTGAAAAGGACGCTTCAGGTACCCTCCGGCTTTTACGTGTATGTGAAAACAAAGTCCCGCGCCCCTGGGACAAGCAGCTGCAAGAATGATTGAGTGACACTTGGCTCCTATCTAGATGCATTCGACTCGGGCATATATAGGAATCAGGAATGTTTTAGGTGATGGTTAAATGTCAATAATTACCTTAAAGCACTTAAACAAAAACATCCTGCAGGGAGAGACAAAAATAATGAAGTGAAAGCTATATTCTGAAGCACACTGTATTAATGATTGCATAGGAATTTGCTGCTGTGACATCTTAATGTTACAAATTAAGATCAGGAAAAAAAGAAAAGAACACTCACAGGCCTGTTCGTATCGAAGAAGGTGGCACAGCGGTGACAGAAGCACAACCAGCAGAACAAAACATGACAGGCCAAAGAATCAATCAGTCCTCATAGGCCTCATGATTAGACATTCCACTGCCTTCTCTATCTTCGTTACGCTTTAATTAATTCATAATACTGAAACAAATTACCTTTGCACCGATGAAAATTACACCTAAATGTGGCGTGGCAGTTTGGCATTTGCTGATTAAATTATCTCTGGAGATTGTAGGGAGTTTGAAAATGGAACAGCGTTGTCTTGATGGAGTCCTGTAACATCATTAAGTTTGAAATAACAATGCACGTGGCTCCTACATGGCTCAATTTGTAACAGAGAGAGTGAGCAAGACCTGGAGACGAACAAGCCGACTGCAGACCCCGCCAAAAAAAATCATCTTTAAATTACAAATATTCATTTACAATAAAATTAGCCCCAATAGTCAGTGTTACAAGGGGGGAGGTCTTCACAGCAGTCAATCACAAATCAGGAAGGTGATTAGTGCTGAGGCTGCATTGTGCTCAGGCTTTAAAAAATGAGTTGTTAATATGTTTTTGGTTTTTTTGTCCAGTTTTTGAAATATTAATGACATCAAAATTAGAAGCGCTATGTTCCAAAAATCTTCCACAAAATATAAAACTTCAAAATATTAATTTAACCATATGGTTTAAAAATACATTCTTATAGTAGCATAAAAACACAGAACGGTCTTAGTCAACCTAGCCCATGGATACCAGCCATCCCGCTTGGCAGTCAGGCAGAAAGACTTTATAATACATTTAAATACATTTTTAGCAGCCACCACAAAGGGGCACCCAGCTATCCGGTCATATAACTAACCAGAGACTATAGCATGTTTTTTGAGGATGGTGGAGGAAACTGGAGAACCCAGAAAAAACCCACTCAAGCACAGGGTGAACATGCAAAGGGAGAACTTTGGACAGGTTCTTGCTGTGAGGCAAAAGAAGAAAAACACAAAGAGAAAAGTAAAGCAGTGTGAAACAGGGATAAAAATTGTTTAACTTTTTAATACTGAACAAAGATTTGTTTTTGCCTCTATTTTTCATGAGCTGATCTCAAAGAATTTCTGTTCACAAATGTTCACAAATGTTCACAAAAGGCCCTTTTCTCTCAAATATTGTTCACAAATCTGTCCAAATCTGTGTTAGTGAGCACCTCTCATTTGCCGTGATAATCCATCCACCTCACAGGTGTGGCATGTCAAGATGTTATTTAGAGAGCATGATATTTTATATTTA
Organism: Neodontobutis hainanensis; assembly: GCA_024349245.1. NCBI lineage: Eukaryota > Metazoa > Chordata > Actinopteri > Gobiiformes > Odontobutidae > Neodontobutis > Neodontobutis hainanensis. Next base: position 6,649,805 of record JALDNG010000005.1, read on the forward strand.
TCTTATTTTTCTTTTCCCTCCTTTACTTTGTAAATATGTATATACAGTAGATAGCTTTTGTTTTTGTTTAATATAACCTTCATATATTGTTCTATTTAAAATATTTCTTGCTGCTTAGATTGTATATACATTTTTTAATTCCATTGCATGCGCCCCTTTCTTTTACTTTTTGCACTTAACCTGTCTAATTTCTCCTCTGTGGGATCAATAAAGTCTATCTTATCTTATTGCACAGGTGTGCTTTAGACTGGCCACAATAAAAGGCCACGTTAAAATGTGCAGATTTATCACACAGCACAATGCCACAGATGTTGCATGTTTTGAGGGAGCGTGCAGTCGGCATGCTGAATGCAGGAATGTCCACCAGAGTGGTTGCTCATGAATTGAAGGTTCATTTCTCGAACATAAGTCATCTCCAAAGACATTTCAGAGAATTTGGCAGAACGTCCGCACAACCTCACAACCACAGACGACGTGTAACCACACCAGCCCAGGACCTCTACATCCAGCATCTTCACCTCCAAGATCCTCTGAGACCAACCACCCAGACAGCTGCTGCAACTATCGAATTTCTGCACAAACTGTCAGAAACCGTCTCAGGGAAGATCATCTGCATGCTCATTGTCCTCATCGGGGTCTCGACCTGACTGCAGTTCCTTGTCGTAAACGGCTTGAGTGGAAATTTGGAGAGGCGGTCACTTCATGGATGAATCCTGGTTTTCACTGTACAGGGCAGTATCTAGTCACTGCACACCAGATACTGACTGGCTTTAGGACCCTTCTGGACCCCCACCACCACCACCACCACCACCACCACCGTTACCACCACCACCTCACACTCCTCTTCTTTAGTGCTACAGTCAAGAAAAAAAAAGCCTTGTGTTTTTAAATCTTGCAACAGAAAGTCAGGTTTATTTAAACTTGTTGGCTTTAGATAACAACCTTTTGTGTTATTTTTAAGACCTCACCATGCTTTTATTCTGCTGTCTGCAACTTTATATTGTTGTCATTGTGGCCTATATAGATACAATTTTTAATCCGCTTCTCACCTGTGACTGACTTATCACTCCGAAAAGAGGATAGATAGTGCCCCCATCAATGAGAAAATGTGCGTCTTTATCAAACACACCTTATTGTTCAGCGGTCCTGTAGTGTGAGGGAATTCCGCACAGACAATGAAATCTGAAAACACATACAAAAGGAATACTTAGTTGCCACAATACAGTCAAACAGCCCTGCAGCAGAAAGAAAGCAAAGAGCGCCTCTTAAAAGAATGATAACAGGAAGAGAATGGCCAGCAGTCTTTTCCTCTCTTTTATAGGTGGTAGATTAAGGTAAGTAGATAGCCATGTAGCTTTATCTCAGTAGAAGTCAAGAGCTTAAAGGTAACTCCTGAATAATCTCATCCCACCATTTATCCACTGGACCCATAAGAGCAGCAGGAAACCCAAAACCGTTCTCACCCAAAAGCACGCAAAAAGTAAGAAAATAGCCAATTTAAACAACACAATTCAGAAATGTTTTTTTTTTTTTTTTTTTTTTTTTTTTTATCATAATGTTCTTTACTTTGGACATCATGTACTACATAAATAAAGCACAACAGAGGGGTCTGTGTCAAACATTAGGGGCTAAAGGGCATTTACAGATTCTTCAGGAGACAAAACGGTGGGTGTGTGTATGTGTGGAGCTAATGCTCAAAGCAAAAAGCACAATAAGCAGTTTAATTTATATAAGGCTGATGTAAAACTAGTCTTTAAGAAACTATGTTGTAATTGCCGCTAAACCAAATCAGATTCACAGTAATACGCCCACTTTGTGTAATTATGTGATATTAGGACAATTTATTGAAGACATTGCATAAGTAACAGTAATCCACAGACACAGTGTCCAAAGGTGACACAGTTAAGTATTAACCTTTAATGACACTACGTCATATTCACAACAGTGACATAATTACTGTCAGGTTAAAAGTCTTTCGCTTGAAAGAAGTGGTGTCCTTGAGATGAATATATGTATATTTATATCCTCAGGCAATGTGATTTACACGATCAATCAAGCACAAACCTAAAGGGGAAATTTGAAAATGGCATTCGACATCATTACTGCATGTAAGGCGTGGGTTTAATTCCCAAGGCCTCCGATTTGAAAAGCGGTGCAAAGGAGCCAATCATGCTTTATGTGTGTGATTGTACAGTACATGTGTTTGTGTCTTGTTTGCTCACACACTAAAGGCATTGTAGGAAAAAACACACCTCTGCAGGCAACAGGAGCCTCCGTGTCAATTATCCTGCCCTGAACCTACGATCTCCTCTCTTGTCTCCCTTTTTCCCATCATTCTCTGTTCCTCTAATAGGCCCTCTCTCCGGATGATGAGAGGACACGCTCTCCTCTGATGGCAGCGCTGCTCAGCTCACAATGCTCTGTGTCGGGCCAAGATTAAGACGGGGCACAGGAAAAACATTTCCATCAGACGTGTGCGTACTGACAGGTATTGGAGTATTAGGTATTGTTGCCTCCTAAAAGGGAGCATGCCAAACACAGAGGTGAGATAACTAATAAACAGATTTGAAAACAAGCATCTTTAGTACAAAGTGAACACGCACCCACAGGAAGGAAGGGTAGAGGAAGCAGGGGAAGAGAAACAGAGACATGGGAAAGGGAAAAGAGGGAGAGAGATGTATAAACTGTCAACACTGTCACGGAAAATGGTCCTCAAATTAAGCCGAGCGTGTGGTTTCTACAGGGGACTCTGGGAAATTGCCTTTTATCGCTTCCCAAAACAATGGGCTGTCTGACAGTGTTGCGTATGATAACACACACACATGTCTGACAATGCTGTGCCCGATAAGTCCACCAGCCAGCCGCTATTTACATTCTTCCCCCCTCCCTGTGTCTTCTTCAGTGACTTTTACTGTCCTCGGCAGCCGCGCGCTTTCATGTGCTTAATATCATGCAAAATAACAGCTTCTTATTTTCTGCTGTGTACCCCCCCACCCCACCCCCACCCCCCAACACTTCTCCATCCACTCTCCACCCCTGCGCATCCCGACTTTAATGGGGGCTAAGCGCTGTAAGCTGGCTGAGCGCGAGGGCCTCTTATACACACACTGCTGTGGTTATCTCTGCTCTCTGTTTATCATTGTTATTATTATTAATGCTCAGCTGTATAACCGCAGAGAGAGGAGGGGAAGAGACGGGGCGGCGGAGGGTGAAGACTCTCCTGTGATGTGATGCTTGTTAAATAAACTGCTATTTACCACACTGACAGGGAGATTATTTACAAACATGCTCAATTACACCCCCTCTGCCACGCATCCAGCGCCCCCTCAACCACTCGTCTGTTTGATGCTGCATGAAGGTGGTCTGTGGAGTGCACTGTGGACAATGTGATGAAGAGCTGCATTACAGGGACCAGACACATGCTGTCATTTGAGCATAATAAAAGCATGATTTAGTCATAATGAGCGGGAAAATTCCTTATATAAAGCTTTGGTAATGCATCTTTTTTTTTACAAAGACTTTGATTTCACAGTGTTTTTATTAAGTTGTATTTTTGTTTTGCATATTACATGAAGTATCCCAGTCTCAAGAGAAGTTCATAATCAGATTAAGTTAAAAGACAGGAGCAGTTTTAATACAGTAATGTTTTAATATTTCTTTGTGATGGTAGTCAGACTTCTTAACATGTAGAGCTTTATCAATATCTCTAGCACAAAGTAAGCCTGTTGACAAAGTGAGCGAGAGTGAGCATTTAAACTTTTAGTGTACAAACTTTTTTTTTTACCTTGGCATGTTCAAAGCCATCCGACTCTATTGAGAGAAGCTTAGTGTTCACTCACACTTCCCCAGCAACAGTGACACCTAATGCATGCCATGTTAATCAATGAACACTCTAAATCATGCTTGAGGAACGCACGTGATCTTATTTTGTTTTACGTACATGCAGCATTGTTAGGCCCAGGCATTATCAGCAGCAGTACATTTTTCTTATACATCTAAATTGAAATGTGGTATTGCTTCAGTCTTAAAAATTTGACCCCTCTGTTTGCCATCAATGTGTTGTTTGCTGTTAAAAGTGCAAAATAATAGATTCCTATTGGAGGAAAAGTGTCAGCAATTAAACACTACTTCATATTCTTAAGCCCCTTCACTCACAAATATAAAAGAAATGGAGTATCCGGTTCTATTGAGACATTTGTGGTAGGAACTCCACCCCTAACAATATGCCTTCTATCTTCCCGAACCCACTCTGATGATGTTCTTCCCGAGGGCTTCTTTAGAAAGACTGCAGTGCGGCCTTAAGGGTCTTTTTCTTGACACTGGGAGGGATAAAATAAAGAGGACGAGGAGGGTAAAGGGCACTTTGAGAAAAGCAAAAGAGTGATTGGATGATGCTGACAGTTTTACGCAACCTCCTGTGTATGAGCAACACACGCACTGTGAGCTTGATACACAACAAAGCGTTTGATGACAGTGATCCGAGGTGCTTGCTGCTTAGAAATGCTTTTTTGTTCAAAGGAACCAATAGTAAGAGTGTTTCTGAATGCATGTATGTGTAATATGAATCTGGTATTAACAGGACTATTCATATAGCCAGTGGCTTGTAACCTGCACCCAGTATGTAATATGATGATCAAGGGCTGAGGCGTAAGAAGAGATGTCAGATCTCCAAATCACATGTGTAAATGACATACTTACACTCACAATGGATCATTATCTCACGAGTGTGTCACCAGCGTTTTATGAGCTCCACAAGTCACATTCAGAGAAGTCAATGAAAAGCCCCAAGCACAATGACACCAACACATTCTCTGAAGGTGTTTTTTTTACTTGCTTTGTTTGGTCACTGGTTGAAACCCGTCCTGTGTGGAGGGATGCTAAAAGTGTCATGTACTGTTGATCCATGGATGTCAGAGGTCGTTTAGATGGCAACCATATTTTCATTTTGGTGTCTTAGATAGCCCATCAGTGCTGTGACCCACCTTCACTGCTACAGGACAGGCAGATCCAATCTCCAATTTTGCAACTAATGTGCAGTAAGAAAAAGGTAAAATGGGCTGATGGGAAAAAGGAGGTGGAGATTTCTGCTGAAACCCTACAACATGGATAAACAGTAGTTCTTCTATCTAGATAGTGTTTTTACCATCGCAGGATGTCGTTTAAAAGAGCATGTAATCTGTGATAATAAAGTGATTATTTCAGAAGGACATTTTCTTTAATCATAGTGCTTTTTGATTAAATGTAAATCACAAATTAGATGCCTGAAATGCATGAAATGTTCTGCATTCTTGCTGCACTTTCTTTCTTCCTGGAGTCCATTAAAGGAATACATCTTGATCAGACATACTGTAGCATTAGCAACCACAGCATTAGCCTTCTCCACACTCTGCCTATCTCTAGTGCACTCACAGTGCATAAAACTCTCTAATACTATCTCCAGCTTTCACACAGATTGGGCCCCGCTAACGATTCTAATTAGCAGCCGAACACAATGCACGCTTCATTTCCCCTCCCACCTGTCAGGAATACACGCCGCACAGCTCAAAAACCACAGAAAATAACTTCCCTTTCTTCTCCTCTGCAACCTCCTACCCAGCACCACGCTCACTTTGTGGCATTTCATGTTTTGTTTGGGTTAGCTGTGAAACTGCATGGGGAAACTTTTTTATACCTGCGTGTGTCTGTTGTTGCCTTCAGTGCAATTTTTCTGATAAAAATGGGAGGAAGGAGTCTAAACAAAGGAGGAACATGGCAGACATGACTGTTGGAACATGGCATATGAAATACTCTCTTCCACTTTCAGTTGTAGCCTCTGCTTGGCCTCATGTCAGTTTTGAACTTATATTGGAGAGCTTTATAAAGCGTAAAGAATCCGAGAGTAGTCAACAACCCTTGGAAAAATTGGAGAAGTTGTGTATGTCAGCACATCATCTTATATCACAACACAGAAGTATTTTGAAATTTAGTAGGCTTAGTGGAACACACCTACGTTTTCATTCAAACTATATATCAAACAGAAACCCACATGTGTGGTTTTGTATGATGTCACTTTTTTGCTGAAGCACACACTGCAATAGATAAGATCAGTGTTTTTGTTCCAGACCATGATGTGTCAAACTGAACAGAACTGAAGTCCGTAAAGACAAGGCTTTTAAACATCTGCCCACACCTTGGGGCTTTCCTGAGTTCACCTCTCACATGGAAAGCGTGAATATAGTCTTTCTGATGCTAAATAGAGTGGTTTGTTTCTGCTCCCCAGAGGATGCAAAATCCTGGATCATCAATTGGGCCAGCTGCCCACACACAAGTGGTCATTAAGTGTATGCGTGTGTGTGTGTGTGTGTGTGTGTGTCTGTGTGTGTCTGTGTGTGTGTGAACAGTATTGTGTAAGTGCTTGTTAGAAAGCAACAGCTAATACGTTGCTCTCTAAAATGGTGCTCGAATAGTGAAGGGCCAACAGGGCTTTAACTGTGCCTGCTAACGAGGCATTCATACTGGTCCATTACAGAGGAGCATCACACGTGCACACACACACACACACACACACACACGTCATTAATAAAGCCACTTATGAATGATGTCCCTTCAGCAATGTCAGTGTAAAAAAGGAATAATATTCTACATTTCATCCAACAATGTAGGGCATAATTATTCACAATTGATATAATTATTTTGTCATAATGATGCCCAATTACTACAACTATACCGTGAGGGAACAAGAACTAAGTATGTTGGTAAAACAGGGCAACAAGATGACACATCAAAATACAGGTTAACCTTGTCTTCTAAACCTATATCACAACTATATTTTAGCATTGTATGCCTTTAATTGTGAGAGAAAAAAAAATAAATACATAGAGCAATTGGCCAAAATTTAACCCTGGCTACTTGGCTATAGACCCTATATGGCATTTAATAGATGTGGCATGGGTGCGTTCATTTAAAACAACATTCATAGCATATTTAGACATGTACTGAAGCAACCATTAATGAATTCCATATGCAAAAAAAAGTTTGCCTTTGCAGAAAATGACAGAAGGTCCAAGTATTCTCCAACTGTGACAGGCACGGTGCTCACTGAAGCACACCTGCATGTATTGTGAAAGTTTGTATGTACACATATTTTCTTTATATTAAACCGGTTTGATTGCTGTTCCTTCAAACAGACAGATCTTGATCATTATATTATGAAAGCTTCAACTCTCTTCAGTTTTATTGGTGTTTAGTATTTTTCTGATACATTTTAAGTCGGAGAAGGCTCCAAAGAGCAAAGAGATGTACTTTTCATGAAAACAATGCAGTTAAGAAAATGTTAATTATGTGATTCTTTCCAATTCTGGCTAAAGGTCAAGTAAACACTGCTCTGATCACATTAATTATGCTATTGCCTAAACAAAACTGTTCAGTTTATTTACACTGAATCCCCTGTGGATTTCTTGAGTTAATCTGTTTCGGTTCGCAATTTTTCATTCATTATTTTGTGTTGAATTAAGTTTGCTTTGTTTTAATTGAGAATCATTACATAGAAAAGAGATACTACAAATGCATCTTTTAAGACTTTGGGGCCTGATCAGTGGCTTCTGTATGTTCTTTGAGTTTACTCTATTAACAAACAGTAAGTCCATTCATTTTATAAAAGGGCATAGCCTTTACATTTTTATTTTTCACTCTGCCCATGGTTGGATGCAGTGCATACATCCACACGGACACAGCTTGTTGAGGTTTGCTATATTCCTTGACCTTGATTCACAAAGCCTGACCAGTTTTGTTTCTGTGCTAAAAATACAGAAACAAAACTGCATAATATAACCTCCATTTGTATTTGCAGATGTATAAATGCAATAATATTCTTGAGGATGAATGTTTAATGAATTATCCAAGACATTAAATGACAAGATATTTAGATAACTGGAGTGAATGCAACCTGTTGGAGTTGTCATTTGAACAACCTGGAACACTCTTTAGTGTGCGCTGAATGGAAGTTGCAGCAACAAGAGCACTTCAGAAATGTTTCTGTTCAAGGGCCAACCAGGTTAAAAGATACCTCAATGTCAGCCATTGTTTGCAGTAATGTTGCTTTCCGCATTGTTGGTTTCCTCCAGCCCTGCTTTGTGCCATTTAACAGTGGATTGGCCATAATGTCGTTGACTATTGTCATCAAACTGTCTACTCAACACTTGTGTCCCAATGACGTCTGCTTACTCAGTTTAATAAAGTTATAACATATACATATGCAATAAATACCCAAAAAAGACCGTCTCGAGAAAGTGTTTTGACACCTTTAGGATACAACTGGTAGGGAATTTTAAATAGACACTTACAAATATATAAACTAATCAGGATCCTGGTTTGTTTAGTAACTTGCAAAATAGGTTTTAATTAGTTAAAACTATGCAGTTCTCTTTAGACGTTTAAGTGTGATCATTTATTCTAAAGTAATTAGTGACTTAAATACAATTTCAAAGGCAGCACCACAGAATTCCTTCATTTTTTTTTCTTATCACAAGGTCAAGAATTTTGAGTCCAAACAATGATTAGAGTTTCACAGCAAACTCATAAAGTAGAGGCGTGCACAGACTTTCTCTCTTTGTACTTGTTAGCGCTCTTTGTGCCGTGATCCTATGGTACATTGATTTCTCCTCATGACGGACAGAAGCCTCTAAAAAGGGGACAAAGACGGTGTGATGAATGGCTCCTGTCCTCAAGAGGGATGCTTGTTTTCTCGTCACTCTTTGATGAGGTCACAGACAAGACATTGGGCCACAGGTCACGGCACAATATAGACTGACATAAAAAAAAAACACAAAAAAACTCACTTTACTTTTTTTTTCAATAGGTTTTCATCTGCAATTACCCATACATTGTTGCTGCTAATGATGTCAAGCTTCATATCAAGTTTAATTTACTCACATACATTGGGGAGAAGCAGCAGAAAGGATTTGACAGAGAAAAAAATGCTGCTTTTGAGAGCAATCCCACGCTGGAATGACTTTTTGAGAGTTTACAATGTTGTATATCATAGATGGAAGTCCCCACAAATGAAAGTGTCTATGTGTGTGTTTGTATGTGTACATCTATGGTCAAAGGTCAGTGAGCGAAGGGGCAGGGGAATGATCTTGGATCGCACAGCTAAATTCCAGCAAAACAAAGCACAATCTGTAAGTTCTGTAACGCGAGGCTTTTCGGGCCACTGAAGGTGAAAACACTAGCCTCTGTATCTGTTATGGCTCTCTGTTGTAGCATATCCCACAGTTTTACTCTTTCCCTGAGAAATTCTTGTCAGCTTTATTTCTGTCAAAGAGTCTATCAATGTTTTTATCTTCATCTGTCCACCTTTTTGTGTTTCTTTGGCTTATTACAGCCTCTTTGGCCTCCTTATAACACTATGTAGTTTGAGACGTACAGGAGTGTTTGGGTGTGTGTGTGAGTGTGTGTGGCCCTGCTGAGGAACGCAGAGGTTAAGAGGAGCTGACCTCCTTGAATTTGGAGAGAAGGGGAAGGAAGGAGGTGAGATCCTGAGACCACTGCATTAAAAACAAACACATACACAATTAAGCATTACTGCATACATACAGTTGTGACTCCATCAACACAAATGTGAAATTGTCCATAACCTCTTTTTGGGGCTTTTTGGTTGATGGAAATAGACCAAAAAAAAGTATACTAATGATCAAAACAGTGGACTTTAGGCTGAGGGCATGCTGGTGGATGTAGTCACCTCCACGTTGTTTTAGAGAATTAAGAAGTAAACGTAAACATAAATCCGGCCTATATAACTTTAATCTACTTAATGTCCAACAATAAATGACAGTAATTTTGTTAAATTTCAAACAAATTGTATTAGTGTCCTTGCTCGTGACTTCATTTCCAGGTATTAGACATTAATCGTAGCTAATTTTCAATTTTTATTTAATTAAACCAATTGACATGAGGGATGAGTAATGTCCGAACAGAAAGCAAACATTATATTTTGTATATTTCTTTCCTTCCCTTTAGACATTGATATTTGTTTAACCAAAGGATATGTGCATTCTTTTATCATTTCTTGATTGTGTGGACGTTGAAGAAATTGGACATGGAGCTATAATAGATAAGTAAAGGATGAAGTTCCCACTGTCATACTTATGTCAAGCGTTTCCACGTACTAAACACACACCTGCCCTTCACTTCTTCACTTCTTCTCACTGTTATTGAACTGCTTGTACTCTTTAGGCCTGACATTTTGACCCCCCTCTCTCCGTTCTCCTTGCACTCATGTTTTTTAGACTAAACAAATCTAACTTGGCTGGGAAACCGCTCTGGATCCAGATGCTGCGTCTCTCTCACTCCTTCGTCCTTCACTACAGACCCCCCCCACCACCACCACCCCCCACCCGCTGACCTACAGGTCTGTTCTCTCGCACCATGGCAGATTACCAGTGCAACCGGCATCTCATTCAGCAACACTCATTCATGTAACAACTTTTGATGTGGCACTTCTTTCTGCTCAACACAGTATTCTAGCACTGTTTTAGTAGCAACGTTGTCTTATTGAAAATATACCTTAGCTAAGAGATATTTAGGGCTCACAACCCTTTCCCAGCTGTCCTTAATCTTAATATAAAATTCTTCACATCTTTTGAGAATGCAAAGAAGCTGTTTTCTTTACATGTGTTCAATAACTTTTAAAACCTACAAGTCAGGCTATAATAGCGTGAAAAATTCCCACATAGACACATAACGCACTCGCAGAAACAGTGATGACAGGGCCCACCATGAGGGTCGATGGGCGAGATCATACATTCTTTTTGTGTGGCTTTTCAGACAGGAGTGGGCCTACCGCAGGACTAAAAGAAAGTGTGAGACATAGACATACAGAGAGAAGTTTTGAAGCCTTGTGGTTATATTTCCCAGGTGCCTAACCTAGCTTTACAACTCCATTAACTGCTCTAGTGCAGATTTTTAGTCTGCTTCAGTCCAGATTTGTCCAAAAATAAATCAGAAATGGGAGAAAGAAAGTCCAAAATGTTAGTCCCTGAGCAGCTTTGGTATAATTTCTTCCAGGGGCCAAAAGGAAAAATATTAGCGCCACTGTATCTCTGACTATACACACAGTTGAGGGCCACCCCAAGACGTAGCGGTGCCCGAGTGACCCCTTTACCGTTTACAGCCTTCCTCCAACAGTTTTATGTGTAGACTGTCTGTTTTCTCTTTGCAGTGCGCTTGGGTCTCCAGTGATTCCCTGAAGCCCGTGGCCAGTCTCATTTCAGCACTTTTCTAAACATCACCTCTCAAAGCTCATTCCCGAATAAAAGACAACATGGAAAGAAAAACAGGACAGCAGCAGAAAAAGGAGGAAATGTTATTTAAAAGGTACCAGACCGCAGCATTTTCCACTGATATTATATACTCCCTGCCTCATCCAAAATATATACGGGCCTCCAGCCAAGAATGTAAAAATAAAACACATAGACTCAACATCTGGAGCGAACGGAACAAAACCCTCATTTAATCTGCCCTGAATACGACATTCTTCTGTTTTACCTCTGGCCTGTCTCAATCAACAAGTTGTGTTTCCAGAAAAGCAAAGGCAAATTTGAGGTGAAATTCTGAAATCTAGCAAAAATATAAGTAAATAACAAGTAGAAGGACACTAATATAAATCCCTGAAAAGAGGATATAGCGACTGCCACATTTTAGTTTTATCATAGCAGCAAATGTATGACAATAGTTTAATAATGAAGAAAGTACAATACAGGAGTAACGTACCAGCGCTTCTGAACAGTTTTAGGTGCTTTTGTAATTTGATATATTTGTTACACACTTTGAACAAGACTGAATGTGACAAAAATATAGAGATGTTTGTGCAGAATAAGTCTGAATGTATAAAGTATAGTCAAAGTTTGTATTCAAAAATGTGTGTGTCCTCTCTGTGGGGTTCCTGGAGCTGAAGGCAGCCAGTGGCCAACTAAGAGGCTGAAGAGCAGTCTAAGAGCTGTGTAAGTTGTGGGTTTGATTCCTTCCCAGGTGCAGGTGGAAGTGCCAGGCAAAGCAAACCGCGGCAAAACTGCTCTTATGCCAAAATCAGGGACCACTCTCTTCTAATAAAATATATTACCGTCCTGAGCTCCACTGAGGCCTTCTTTGCAGATGCATGTCAAACAGGAGCACATTCAAAAACTCATTTTTGATTCTGAGTAAAGTTCCCAAAGTTTTCAAAAGAACCTAAATATGTCAGAAAGAGAGAAGGCTATGAAATGATGCAACAAGAGATGAAAACTTTTAATGCATGCAGTTAAGCCTAGTGTCTTTGTTTCAACTTTTGTACTAAAGAACGTTCATTTGCATGTCAAAGTTATTTTAGTGCTACCAGTGAGTGGATACACTGTGTATTCTACGATATTCAGTTCCCGTCCCCTATGTCAACTTCCACCAATGACCTGTCTTGTATTGGCAAGATAACTCACATGCTGCTTGAAGAAGACGGCATAAAAGTGTGAGTGTGGTGCTCTAAAACAGTGGTTCTCAAACCTTTTTCAGTGACATACCCCCTATGAAGCATTTACGGTTGAAAAAAGAGGTCAAATACAAAGCTGTGCAATTAGAGTTTAAGTTTGAACTTAGCAACTTAACATATTTTAAATGTTATTAATCCATAACTAAATTGATGGTGTTTGTGTTCCTTAGCTTAATAATGTGGAATTTAAACTGAATACAGTGATCAGACCAAGCACAAAACCATAAATTCATCTTTAAAGTATAGAGGAGCACTGAAAGAAAACGTCATGGTGTGTTGCTATGAAAGGCTGCATTATTAAGTATATTTTATAACTAAACAATGCGTATGAGAGCGTGCATTTGAACACATGGCTTTTCTTCTCACCGTTATCTGTCAAACTATTTAAGAGACACATCCAGCGAGCTTTACCTTGATCAGTTTTTAAAGGCTATTATCACAGCTGCAGCCAGTGACAGTGATTGTTTTTACCAAGTTACAGCCTCAGGAAGGGAAGCATCAGTGTGTTTAGAACCTCGATGAACCTGGGTACGCATCGATGTGCTTGTGTTTGTCCGTGCTTTCCTCGCGCTGTATGTGCGTACCCAGAGTGCATCAGTGCATCCAGGTTAGATCCCAGTGTGGCTCTCTTGTCCGTGGGAAAGCAAACTGGTTCTTAATGGGCTTGCAAGTCAAACCTCCAAACCGGCAATAGCACAAGCTCTGACCCTGCACCAGGTTATTGCCCCTTGCGTAACCGCGATGGGAAAGATTTTTCAGGATAATGAAATTTATTAGTCTAACTGGGTATAAATTCATTTTAAAAACATAAGAGACATTTTTGCAAGGATGCCATTTTTTGTTATTGTTACTTATATCTCAGGTGCTCTCTGAGATCCCTTCATGTACCCCTGGGGGTAGCCTTCATTCCCCCATTTGAGAGATGCTGCTCTAAAAGGACAGTGAATGAATCCACGAGCTAGCCTGTTTGGCCATGCTGCTTCTCTTTTTATTCTATACAAAAAAATGAGTTAGAGTTCCTGGAGGCAATACCAACGAACGCAGAATAAACTGCCTCTGGGTGCTTTTGTAAAGACATGCAGCCAATCAGAAAAACACTACAGTGAATGGAGTGAGTGTGGTTGGTCAGGCAGCAGCCATCTTTAATTATGGGGCAATGCTAAGTGGCTAATATTTATCATAGATATAGTCACCCTTTACTACTGTATAGCCAAATGCACAAACCAAACATACACTTTGATGCAAAGTGAATAAAATCTGTCAGGCTTGATCTGATAAACTCTAACCTACAAACCTAGCCCAGTTCTAAAGTGACAGTACAACAGAGCTGCACCAAACCCACAACAGCTGTTCGTACTCGGTGTGCACCTCCTGTCCTCCACACTCACACTCGTATCCTTGCATAGTTGCTTGTGGAGAGATTTGACTCCAACCATAATGACCACTTTTCCTACCCTAACCCAAATTAAACACAGGAGCCTTTACTATTTCATGTTGTGAGGTCCATTATTTTGGTGTGTAAGCAGTCGAGCAATGAAAAGAAAAGCAGCAGGACACCTCAGTGAATGGGCACCTGCTTTTAAAGATATAATAGTTGTACTAAAAATGACTGAGCCTCAAACCATCAAACTATTACATTTGTCATTCAGCCATTCATTTTATAGGTCTTTCAGAAAATATAAATATTGGCTTAGGTTTGGAAATTAAAATGGGTCTGTATTGGTACAAACATAATGCAGAGAACAAGATGGACATGTCATTTCATTTCACAGGTAAGTCCACAATGACATCAAAAGTTGTCAGCCCCAAGAAAGCGCCTGCCCGTAAGTTCCCCACTTAAGCGACAGGACGATCTGGCGCTGGAGTGGAGGTCTGCTGGATTCTTATACTGCAGAGGAATTGCTGGATGAGCGTCAGGTGTGGAGCTCAGCAGGTGAGCGAATGCAGGAAACGCCCACAAGCACAGACGAGACACACAGAAGGTGGTGGTTGGGACCATGACACATGCTTTTGTTTTATCTCAGCAAACAGCGAAATGGTAAATAAAAGGTATCGTCACAGTATTTGGTGACATGCTCTTGGTCTTGCATCTCCTGTGTTTCTCCAACATTAGTTTTGAAGATAACCATTCATCATTTCTCTGTCACTCCTTTGCTTACAGCCAGTCTTCCTTCTCCGGCTTCAAACTGTTAATTCATGAAGAGTTTCATGAGTGAATATTAATAATTCACATCAGCTCTCCCTGAAGACTCATTACAACCCTTTCGGATGAAGAGGGAATGAGACAGGCATGCGCATGTGTAAGTACTATAGAGTAATAACACAAATATAGGTACAAAGGTTTTATTCATTTATTTAAGTGATGTATTTACAATATAATGTATTTAATTATCATTACTGCATCATTATTGAGTAAATTATTAATATTCAAGATAAACACTCATGACCTTCAACTTTGATTTAATCAGGAAGCTTCTGTGTCAAAACCTGTTTCATAACTTCATCTTTTTCAAAAGTGGGTAATTGACAGCTATTCTGCCTAATTTTTAATGATTCATTTGCTGTTACTCTGGTTTGCTTGTTTTTCTAATGCCTAAAGGAGTTAAATACATTCAATGTGAGTATAGTTAAGGACTCCTAAAATATGGAATTAAATATAAAATCATGTTCCTAAAATAGTTCTTCAATAAAAACACAATAAGCCTGCTAGACACACATAAATATACTCAAAGACAATTTTGCACAATCACTTAGCCCCATTAGCAGGAAGCAGAGTTGAACACCTGCAGACAGAGAGGTGTGTGTCGATCAATTTTAGGTTAAATTCACGGTTCAAACATAAACAGCTGGATAAGTCACAATCAATAGCTCCTATCCCCTGGCACCTGGTCAATAGTTTTACACCCCGGCCCAGTGAAAGAGAGACAGGAGCGTGAGTCCGCTCTGCGATAAGGATGTTAATGAATACATACACAGCCCCACACACACAGCTCGCCCTGAGTTGATAACCTGTTAGTAGAGCGGTGGAGCTCAATACACGGCCGCTCTGATGAAAAAGCACAACTGTTCTTATTGATTTTCCTGCCGGTAATATAATACCTTCCTGGGCTAATTCACTTTAACAAACATCTTTTCTCACTGCATATGACACACATGAATCCACATGCACGGGCCCCATGTGCACTTCGATACTTCATTCCTTTGCACATGATTCATTTTAGCATTATGTTTTAGAAAAGCCCACATTATTTTGGTGACACCCTGGGATTTAAAGGGAAGAATAACTTATTTTAAAGTTAAACTTTACTAAGCTGACCAAATATATTTTACTTGTAAGTCTGAGTGATGGGGCATATTTCTCCAACACAACCTTTTACACTAAAAAGTCAAAATATTAGTAGGTACAAATCCTTATAAGTTATGTTGTGTTAAAGAAAATCTTAAGTTTAAGACTTTTCAACAGACAGTTGTGGGCATGTAAGACTCTGAAGGAAAATGTTTCGGGTCTTGTGCTTAAGCTGTAAAGCCACAAACACACAAACTGTGACAGTTAGGAGAGTTTACTTAACGGAGTAACTTTCGGTGTTTATTACCATCTCATAACTGTTCTCTGTCTATCTTGCTCTGTATATCTCATTAAAGCATCGTGGGAGAGCATCTTCAGTCTTTTCTCAGTCTTTTTTAAAGAAAAGACTCTGTCACCGTCGAGACAAGCCACAAGCACAGACCAGATTGTCTTATTGTTTCTTATAGCAGCTCTAACGCCTTTATCACTGTGATAAAGTTGGGAGTCAAGAGCTATCAGCAATGGCACAGCTAATACAGCTAAGCCTGAGCCATGCTAATCATTTACTGCCACGGCCTAAGCGGGGTGCATGGCTGCATTAGCTGCAAGCATCATAAGCCTGATTAGGGAGGGCTTCAGAGTTTGTCGTCTGTCTGTCTGGTTGCTCCAAAAGTTGTGGATGAAAAGAGTCACAGAGGATCCACAGATGGCAAGTGTGAGAAAATCTTTTAAAACCAAAAGAAGCCAAAAGTTGTTGGACAAAACTAGATAGATAGAAAAAGTGAATCAAAGGAAACAGTAGGTGTAAGATATGAACTTGTCAGAGAGCCAAAGAAGGGGAAAAAACAAGCACCAGTGATTACCTAAAGAGCCATAGACTCCGGAGACAGCCGGTCTTTATGATAGAATCAATAACCATTCATAGCTGGCTGCTCTGGAACCAGCCCCTTTTCCTCTAACACACACAAATCAATACAGGTGATTATCAGAGTTAACCCTTCACTCTCCAGGGCTAATCTTTGCTTTCAGGCGTTTAGCTCAATAGACTTAGATAACAAGCAGTAGAACAGACCAAAAGTCCTAATGGGGCGCTTCCTAAACTTTTCACTCCTAATTTCACAATTCCAATTAAAACATGATCCATCTTCATCCAGCAGAAGTAATAGATATGTTCTTCCACTGTTTGGGTAATCTATTTTTTTCACATTGTTCATATGTAAAAAAAATAAATAAAAAAAACACCTTTATCTCCTAAAGTTTGGTTTGGAGACAGATACACTGACATCACAAAACAAACTTTCAATGTTGTGGGTTATATTTTGTAACCTTTCTTGTGAAATAATAATTACTAAGAACAATTTTTACAGCTCCCCTTAGTTTCTGTTCTCCCCGCTCATTTATTGTCAACACAGTAAATAATGAGAATAATTTCTTGCCATTTTGGAGCAACATTTGTGTGTGGTATTTAGTGTTTTGTATGATGATGGCCTCTTTGCCCCAAGTTGACTCAGTGTCTAAGGTCGACCCCTCTCTCTCATTAGGTGTGACCTTCTGTAACCTTCTCTCATCTCCAGTGACACATGGGTCGGAGCTAACACATTAATTATGGAGGATCGGACTCGCTAAGTGTCAGTGTTTATAAGCCAAACGCAGGCAAACAATAATTAAGTCAGTGGTAAACAGACTATAAAACTGTTAAAATCATCTTTGTTCCTAATGTTGTGAAAAAAGCTTTTACAAAGGAACCGTGCTGATTTGCTGATTTGAGTTTTGTAACAGCAGGTTGGAAAAACTGAGATGTTATTATGTAAATGATGAGTTTGGTGTTCTTTTTGCAAATACCAGGACATTTATCATTTAAAGCTCACCTTTTGGCTTATGTAGAGTACACACATCTGAACAGACACACACACACAGACTCAAATGCACATATCAGGAAACATCTGATTCTTTTTATCTGAGCTGCTCAGTTTTGACACTGATCCATAACAGGCATGCTCACTGGAACACAAACACAAAATATCTCCATAACAAACACAAACACTCCAGGCAAACTGAGAAACACGATCGTAATAACTTTATATCAGGACATTGGTTAAATATGAACATTTATACTTATTCAATGAGCTTCCAAAAGCCCTGATGGCGCACCATTGAGTGGCATGCAGTGAAACAGAACTACAGAGGAAGAAAATCCAAAATGACAGAAGTGTTTTGCAATTCAAAGTCACTTAAAAACAATGTATATTCCAAAACAGTATGGTGCCACTAAACAAAGCGTGGGTTTGCAGCTGAGAGAGAAGAAGAGTGAAGAGTGAGAAGACAGAGAGGGGCTAAGATAACAAACCATTAAACTCGGCGCTGCTGTCCAAAATCCCGAGGAGAGAGAGATACAGCATCTTTAAACACTGTCATTTGACTTTGAACAAAGTGACTTTTGAAGTGAAAGGAGCCGTTTCCCCCTTTTTTCCTTTTTTCCTTTCCCTCCACATTTTAATGCTCCCTGCTCTATCATGTAAATCCCCATTCAAATTAGTTGGGCATTAGAGCCCTCAGCAGTAATGTCAGAGAGACTGAATGAGATGGGGGACTTAAGCACCTAACGAACAATGAAATTCCCAAGCCTTGGGACAGGACAATTAAGAAGCAGGCTTAGCCAATGATGAAAATTTATTGCTATCTAATACATATTTCTATTTTCTGAACACTAACCAATTTGAATGTGATTAAGGGGGGTGGGGCGCTTCATTAAAGAGACGCTGAATCTCAGAGGTCGCTGGCAAAGGAGTCTTTTGATGTTAAATTACAAATACGGAGGAGAAAGGCACCACCATTGTCTTTTTGGGGTCCAAGTATTGTTTTCCGTGGTTCCCCTTAAACGGGTTAGTTAACCCCTCGCTGGCCAGGAGAGATGCTAATACCGTGGGCCTGGGGGAGCAGCAGAACGGCAGAGAGGAGGAGGAAGAAGGAATAATGAGGACTTTTTATGCGGGATAATAGACTAAATAAATACCATTGCTTTTACGCTTTTCCATGATCATAAAAGCATCCCTCCATTCCTTGTTTGCATCTTTTCGCTGGTGCATCAGTCTGACTCTCGGCCATGCTCGGTGGGTGTCTTCTACGCTGTTGGAGCCACTTGCACTTGAAAGATAAAAGTAAAGTGTAAAACAAAAAAACAGCCAAGAAACTTAACAATTAATACAGCTTCACACTGATGCTGGGATGGATCTTTTTAAACCTAGCATTGTGTGATGCAGAGGAACTGAATACTGCAAATATCTCCTTAACAGTGGTGAGATTTACAGTGGTCCCCCATTTACATGTCGAAAGCATTCACATTCTGAAGCACAAATGTTTGGACAATGGCTCATCTGACTCTTTTTACTTTCGTTTGGGTGGTGTGTGGGACACACAAATAGACAGCCGTCTGCATTAAGATGTCCATGATAGATTTTAGGTACAGTTTAAACATGAGAATGCTTTTAGTAAGGAGACTAAAATAAGGGGACAACAGTTATGTTTAGGAGGTAGTTAAAGCTCCACTACCTGATTTTCTTTTTGCTGTCCCTCTCTCAGATTCTACTCTTATAAGCAGCCTAGGAACTAGAAATACGTAGACACGCGTAAAATGCGTCGCACTGTATATATTCATCTCGCGTAATGGCGGCTTGTGCTCCTGGGAATGGAGCATTCTATCATAAAAACCCAGGCCATGATTATCAAAAGTATGGGAATACTTTAAACAGAGGCCAAATAAAATGGTCCTATATAGTCCTGCAAAACAAAAATGGCTTACCACGTTAGCACAACTGCGATGCACGAGCACCTCAGAAGAAAACACCCTGGCGCTCAGTGTAACTATTTATTATTACAATAGGTTTTGGGAGAAATTGTTGCGGACTTACCTGATGTGTTTTCGTTGAGAATTAACTCATATATGCTAGATAATAATGGTAATGCTAATTGCTAACGGAATAATGGTAAACTGTAAACGTATATTACTGTATAGGTTACTTTGGCAAAAATAAAGTAAACTTTAAACTTTTAATTAACCTTTACTGGTTTTTAGAAGTTTATGTACTCGTAGACCTAAAAATAACTACTAGATTTACATTAACAGTACGCTGTAATCTAGAAGTGTACGTGAACATTTAATTAGGCTACTTTTGCAGTTTTGTTTACTATTGGCACAAACCAATTAAATAAAACATAGTCATAACTATGTGATTAATTACAAATGATCTCCTTAGTTAATAAGAGGTTAAGAGGTTAAAATACTTTTTTTTTGTTTTTTATAATAAAATGACAAATTCAATACACTCTCTGAAATACAATTAAGAATGAAATCAAAGTAATCATATTAAACATTGTAATAACCACATTCAGTTCATTAAAAAAATATGCATATTTATTACACTCTTTAAAAAACAATACAGTTTATTAATGTAATGTTCTTTTTAATACAGTTTATAAAAAAGAACACTAGATCAATAAAAAAATTGTTAGATTAGTCGACAGAAAAAAAGAATCATTGGGAACTTTTTTTGCTTCTCTTTAACTAAAAAAATAAAATGAGGGGGTGCGTCAAGCTCAGTTGGAAGAGCACTCACAAATAGAACACAGGTCATTTGTCAACCTACTGTCAACTATCAATAAAGGTAAAAAGGCCTAAAGAATGTCTTAGAGCTTAGCCTTAACTTAGCGGCGACTTGACATCAGAATGGGAATTATCTCCGCCAAGTATTTATTCACGTTTTTCACTGCCTCCCTTTTCTTTGTTGATGTTTTTCTTTTTTGAGTTGTTTTTAAAGACATATCCAGTGCTGAATCTACACTTTATTGGCAGCTTTTTCACTTCCTGGAACGTCATATGACAAGCCATGATGACCAATTAGAGCCCTCCTTTTTCAAACATGTGACTTTGCAAGCATGTGATTGGTCTATTAAAATCCCGTATAAAAACAATAGATGGCATCATAAAACCTATTTTTTCCACAAATGGTTGTCTTTACAATATACTATTTGGTGTTTATGCCATTTTCTCCAGCTAGAAGAAAAAAATATTAGGTAGTATGTTTAAGTTCAGGAAAATGCTTTGTGTCTTGGTGTAGCACAAAAAGTTAGGACTCATTAAACATCTCCTGTAGAGAGGAGACAGGCCAAAGACCAAATGTCATAGTACACCATGGAAAGAAGTTCATAGATTGTGAAATAGGAAACAATAGACATGTTGTAGAAAATGTTCAGACTATAGCGGTGGTCCATACATTCCCCAACAGATGAAGCTCTGAAAAAACATTCCAAGAAAACAACTCTGCTTTTCAGCTTAATGTATATTGTACACTTTTCTAAAAAAAAAAAAAAAAACAACAACACTGCTTTTGTGATTCTAATGTCTGGACGAAAAGGCTGAAAATTCAGGTCAAAGAAGAGAGCTCCTAACTGTGCATATATCTCCTGCACCGCAACACACAGCATGCCCAGATTAATTTGCCTTAATAGATGCGTTCTCAGGCCTAGTTTGGAGGGGATAAAGGACATTTTCATTAACTTTCTTTATATTTAATGTTCAATTAGTTGCGGGTATAACCGGACCATAATAAGATGGAAATATGGGCACGAATTAATGCCCGGCAGGAAGATGGGAAGACCAGGGATTGGTGTGCACCCAATGCAATACGTGTGTGCATTTGGTGTATATAAGTGCGCCTGTCATCACGACTGTAAAACATGACACTCAGCATGCATATTATTCCAGTACAAATGTATCAAAGCTCATAAATATATTTATAGAGATTAGTTGAACTATTTACATGAATCCACAAATATGTGCTCTTCTGTCAGGAGCAACGCCAGCGGGAGAGAGGTTTACAACAGCATAAAGAGAAAATGAATGACATAGAAAATAGAAAAATCAAACGGCCTATTGTGTGGGTGAGGAATGCTTTTATCATCCTGATAGGCAGTGTTTAGTGTCATATGTGTGTGACTGATGCAGCGTGTTGTGTTGCATGTCACGCTGAATGATAGGATTACTCATTTTCCCCTTAGCGGAACACAAATCACTCTTTTATCCGCCATCATTGAATATTTCCAGGGTTAAGTGTTTATGTTCACAGCTTTGCACTGTGCTGCGCTGTGTAACTTCTCTGTCTGTGTGTGTGTTTGTGCATCTTGTTTGTGTGTAAAGTAGAATAAATTGCCTCAGCCTTCAGTAGTGGAGTAAAAATGACAGTGAGCACTGATGCTGCTTGAGTTTTATGTGTGTGTTGCTTTCACTTTCATGTCAAGACACTGAAACTATACAGTACAGCCTAAGAAAAGACACACCAGGCAAAATAATTAAGAAAGCACTGCATGGGTTTGTGCCATTGCATTGGAAATTAATGAGTCAACTGTCCCCAACACAAACTCACAATAGGTCTAGTGATATTTTTTTGGTAAAGATGGTGGTGGCCTCAGATGATATTCAAATAAAGCAATCTGTAATTTGTAATAACATTGGGATGTTTAAGATAAAGTGGAGTCAGTCATTGTGGCCACACCCTCAGCCTGGATTAGTGAGAAGAAGTGCAACCAATAACACATAGTTCTGGCTTATGTAATGGGGCTATGAATACATTGTCCTCACAAATTCAGGGAGACATGTTTGTGTGTGTGTGTGTGTGTGTGTGTGTGTGTGGGTCGAGGGGTCACATGTGAGGTCACTGTCTGGGGATTCATGGCCTGCAGTTCTGCATAGCATACTGTCAAGACAATGATGACAACACACTTCTCGGCCGGAAAGGATCATGGGAAGGATTTCTGTCCAGCTGCTTTCCCCTAAAACCAGCTTTAAAAGCAGATTACATTTTTTTAACACTGGTTTAAAGGAGTAATGGTTTCTGTCCTTTGCTCTTACGGGCCTAGATTTTAGGAAACACTCTCTATTGGACTTTATTCACACACACACAGCCAGTATTAAGTTTGTATGCATGTTCTTTTTAAATTAAATGTAAAAATATGTTCAATCAGCAAACTATTTGTGTTTGGTTATGAGAGTAACAGTATTAGATCTGAGAAGGTTACACTTGGTTATTTATTTTCTGAGAAATCTGAAATGCACAAACGCTTATTCATGTTAAGATCATGCGAGGTCTTTGTTTGCCATGATCTCAAAATAAACTGCTTTAAGACATCAACCACATGTATTTAAATTAATTTCTAAACCTATTCAGAAAGCAGAATACTTGAATATGACAAGGACAGGCGTAATTTATCTCGGGAGTGAGCGAGGTAAACATATAAAACTACTGTACACTATGAGCTCTGTGCTGCACTAAATTAATCACAAAGTATAATAAAAGTGTTTGCCTAGTATGTGTGTATTTATTCGTCCGTCCATCATGTTACTTCCACATGCACTCATAATAGTTTTAAATAATCTTTAGTCATAGCCAATGAAATTTCCTGTCATAGTAAATGAATAGTATTTGCCCCTTTGCTTGTGTTGGCTTCAATGTTACCAAACTCATTTCAAGTGAATTCCTTTCCTACTTTCAAACAATTTCATGCTCCAATTCCAAAGCCTACTGCTTGCAAGATAACGGGAAAAAACATGGAGGAAATTCTGATCATTTGGCTAAGATCCCCTCTGAGTTCATTAGCTGCCTGCATTAATTAAAAACAAACAGGATAAATTGACCACAAATGGAATTTTGGTTGAAATCTTGTCAGCAATCCAATAATGGTGTATAAAAAATATCATTTCAATTACAGTGTAAGCTGTCTAAAGCTAGGGTCAGGTCTGCCTTCTCCATTGAACTTGGGGGCTTCCCGAGCTCAGTCTTGTTGAGAGCAACCAGGGACTTTAGCACAGACGATTACGGAGGTAATTTGGCAGAAAGCCCACTCGAATTCGCCCAGACCCCCGATTGTATCAGCTTCACAATTAACCAACAAAAACAGATAACCTCCAAATCTCTGCAAGCCATTGCTGCTATAATAGCTCACCGTTCCTGGCCACACACACACATACTGTATATACATATACAGACGCATGCACAAGGGAAGTTGCAAATACACTGCAGGGATTTCTGTCCAATTAACATGCATGCAAAGCAATTTAGAAGGCAACAAGATGTTTTTGTCTAACTGCTCCGGGGTAATTTAGCACTTCTGTTTCCACACAAGCCAGCCACAGAGTGAGGGGAGGAATAAGCGAAGAGGGGTTAGAAAAGTGGAATGGATTTCTTGATTAAAACTGGCCTTTCTACCCCCCCTACTCAGCGCGTGGAGAGGCGCAGGCTGTGGTTACGCACACACGGCAAACATGCAGCGAATCCATATGCCCTAATACAGAGGCAGCATCATTGTTAATTTCCTTTGTTAGCTGTCTGCTCCCCTGGCCGATTTAATTTGTGGCAGTGTTTTAGTGAGCGCTGGGAAGGAATTGAATTAACAGACATTCGGTCCACTCGTACGTTCCTCTGTCTCTCGACCCATTGTGTGTGTCACTTTTACTGTTCAATAATTGGACTTAGATTACTGTTGATGTAAATGCATGATCACACTGGCTTCTCTGCAACACACGTCCAGAGATGGTTAGCAGCTCGACACACTGTGTGCTTTGCTGGCATTCAAATCATTTCTGAGAAAAGATGTGGGCAAGGATAGTCTTTCTTAACTATCTTTTCAGGAAACCATATTTGTCTGATCTCTTTGTTATGCTTGACTTTTATCGAAGGCCAGATGTAGGATGAGGTGATGAGTGAGACATATGCACTCAGGACACTGTAAACAGTTGTGTTTGGGGATTAAATAATGTTGTTGGTTTGAAGACTTATGACAATAATGACAAGAGTTTCATTTTTGGAAAACAACAATTAACAACCGTGCACATAACTGAGCATCCCACCTTCCCTCCTCCTTACTCTGGCGTCACATAATTAAACCTATAGTCACTTTCAATTAGCTACCCTTTCTCCCCATGCATGCCTTTATGCAAAAATTAATTAGTCAATTAACAATTAACATGTGAGCAGGTCTTTGTGTTAACGAGGATTTTACAAGCTGTCGCAACCCTGCAGTAATGTCAGACAGCCAATAGACACCATGGGACTAGTTTACCCTGCGCCACGTGACACACCTCAGAGAACTGTTTCATTTCCACTGCTTTAGGCCCTGTCCCCACACACACACACACACACACACACACACACACACACACACACTCACACTCACACTCACATAGATTCAATTCAGGAACAAATATTTTCCTAAGAGCATACTACAAAATATCTCCGTCCACACAAACACAAATGGTCACAAACGGACTAATCTGATTCATTAGTTTGATAACAGTGGTGTTTTGTGGCTGAAAATATTTGTTTGCATGTAGACTAGAGGCGCCCAGATGTAAAAACGTTTTAGTTTGCAAAAACATACAACTACACCTAGGCCATAACCAGATGAACATGGGATTAGATATCTTTTGTTTGGTGAATTAATCATGTTGTAACTGGGCTACAGTGACTGAATCTTTCCTTGTAGACTTTGAATGTGTCTATGCTGAGGGCCCACTGCTGTACACTTCCCACTACAGCCAAGACCTGACCTGGTTCTCTATTAGTGCATGGGCAGAAATCAGCAGTGTTTATTTTTACTGCAAGTTGTACACAGGCTTGCTGAGTCACATTATATGCAATGCCTGTTTCTTTCTTACTATTGCACACAAACATTGATGAGACACGCGCACATACTCCGGTTGTATGTGTCTGGTCTGTGTCTGTATATAAATACTGGCCGAGGGACAGCAGTAATGGCCCCTGCCTCAAATAAACAGAGCAGAGAATCCTCCCATCACTGCTTCTCTCTGACCTAAATCACAGCTGGACAGACACCCCACTTCCTCAGGTTTGTGATCCTGATCAAAGCAGAGCGTACCTCTAAGAATTACAGGACTGAACTGTTGTGACATATCCCATCATAAACATATTATGACAAGTCAATTGGTGATTCTGAATTGCCTGTTGTGAATTATTTTGTTAGTGTATGATTGTCAGGCAGTGTCTATCTCTGTTAGCTCTGTGATAAACCAGTGGCTAGTCATTTTGTTATACTGTATGATGGTATAGTTGAATAAAGTTGCTGCTGTTTAACCCAGACACAACAGCTTGTATAAGGCTGAAAAAAGGGGGTGAAGTCTGTACTTTTAAGGGGGTGGAGTGGAAACAAGAACCTGGGCTTTTAGAGAGCAAAAAAATGTGTGAGCAAGACTGAGGTACAAACGAGAAGGGGTCACCGAGGGTTCATGTTAAGACTGATCAGTAAAACGCACCCTACAAGAAAAGCCATTTTTCCGGGCTCAGCACAGTGGTTTTATGCTGGTAGCGGGGATGTGTGTGTCAGTAAAGAGCGCTGGCCTCCTTGAGAACGTTTATTTTGCCGTTCCGTCAATCTAAACAATCCCTTAAAAGGGATCACAGATGTTTATAGGCTTTCACAGAACAAATGCTGCCTTTCTGACCCACACATACACTCCCCATGGCGGAAGAAACAGAGGCAAATATTTCTAATGAAGACACAAGCAATGAAAGAAAAGACTTACTTTGGCATTGTGCAAGTGATCATTAAACAAATCAATTTGAACCCAATCAGGTAAAGCACACACTCAACTCTTTTCAAAGTAGAAGAAGCCTAAAATGAAGCCAGTGTGCGTGTGTGTGTGTGTGTGTGTGTGTGTGTGTGTGTGTGTGTGTGTGTGTGTGTTTTTGCCTGTTTTTTCAAAGCCTTGTTAAAAAGGCTACCCGCTCAGCCTGGGCTCTAAAGCCACTAAGACAAGCAGTGTTTTAGTGTAAACACACACAGTGGTTTTCCCCTTACATGGCCATCTGCTGCCAAACTGTGTTTTTGTGTGTGTCTGCACTGAGGATGGGTGATTATGGTCATTATTAACCTGCCTCGTGTTTGTGTGTGAGTGTGTGGGTGGACTGGACATGACTTTTTTAAGAACAATGTTGCTTATACAGTCCAGTGGCAGGTATTCAGTGGTATATTTTTCATCAAACATGCAGACAGAGCTGTAGGTGATCTTCTGCCTTAGTTTCCCTGAAAGACGCAGTACAGAAACATCCAAAATTTGAAATATTAACCATTAGCAAACAAACCCTTCACAATCTAGTTTATGCTTACTTTTATTTCTTTCCTCAAACTCTTCCTAAAAAGGTACAGGGGTCTGCAGCAGTCGTCCCCTTGTGACAGTTGACAGAGACTTGTGAAAATGTAACTGTGTAGTAAATGTGCCCTACTACAAGAAAAACTGCATATTTTATTGCAACAACTTTAACATGTGCTTCTCTTTTCAGTTCTTCCCTTTAAGCCAGTGGTCAAATCATTTTCAAATTCCAAACTTTATACAGGACTCTTTTTGATTGCACTTACACTTTTCCATCAGTTCCTTAGTTCTATCTGTGGCCATGTATGCAAAGAAATGAAGTACGGATGCTTTTATAGCCTCAAGACACTGCAGTCTCCTATCAGAGGATAACGTGTCTTTATGATACGGACTATTATAAGTTTGGGCACTTAGGCGGGGACACAAGGGATAGTGAGAGGCTGGAGAGGGGGGTTCAGAGGGATGTCCCTGAAGTCTTGGTAATGAAGTGTGATCTGTCGCTCTCACACTTATGGATGCTCCTAAATTGGACAACTCTTGAGGCTCTAAGGGCACCCAGTATTGTGATTATGAGCAGCTGGCCATGAAAAATTAACAGGTTTATCTCTGCCTTGTCTCCCGACTATGTCCTTTTTCTACCATACCATCCTTTGGTCCAACCGGGCCTGTCTCTACCCCTAGTTCACTGATACTTTTCCAATTTCCCTTCAGTGTCTCCCACTGAGCCCAGGGGAGGACTGCAGCAGAATGGAGCTGTGATTAAGTTGATACATTTTAGATAATAAAAGCAGAATGGCTATCATTCTCTGCTTTCTCTTGTACGCAAGAGTGGCTCAGTACCCTCCTCACCGCCCCAAACGCCATTTTCTCTGCGCTCTGGGCAGTTTGGACACTGATAGACAGACCATAAGTAAGGACAATTGATGGATCAAGTCAGCACAAGAATTAAACAGAATGGGCTGGATATCTACACCAGCTTCTTACTGCGCTCTGATATGGCCGTTCCACTTGGCTGTGTCACATGTTAAGAGTCACAAAGAGATCTGAACAAGCTTTTTCTGTTCTGTCTTCTGTCGCTCCACTGTTTTCTTTGATTTTATTCAATTTTTATTTCTATTATATATGTTACACTAAGTTTAGTTGAGCTCCTTGAGCATAATAACAGCCTTGTTGTCACATTCTGACAAGAGATCAGTCAAGATGACAGGAGTGTGCACAGTACTATATGCAATAAAGTGTAAGCATTTTGTATAATACTTCTGGACAAACCTGCCTTTTTAACATCTCCCTTAAGAAAAGCATTAATTAAATTGTAATTATAGTTATTTTTATTGCTAGCAAGAACCACATCACTAAAAACACTTCTACTTGGACAGATTCTACCTGCTTTGTCTCAAACTTTCTGATTCTGGTCCAAAGTTGAACTTCAAGTGTAAAATGTCAGGTACACAAACCGATGATAATGGATGGACAAACAGAAGAGCGTTTGGTCAGGACTTTCCATTCATTTCAAGTGTGAAAGCACATTTTCGACCAAAAATAACAAATTTAGGACAGTCCTTACTCAGCAACTCATAACAGGAAATATGGTAGAAAATGAATTAATGAACCCAGAAGTTAAAAAAAATGATGATAACTGTTATCTGGTCAACATTAAAAAGTTTTTCATTTTATAACATATACGTATATCTGTTGTTTCTTTTACTTTTTTCTTTTTTTATTAAAGTGCTTAAACTTAAACAACACAATGACTGGCCTTGACAATGTCCCCAAAACAGTACCACACACACAGTAATACGAGCAGTAAAACTCCGTCCAAGGGGAAGCACTTCTGCCAACAGTACACTTTGTTCTTCCAGGACGTAAACAGACAAAACAGGTTTATCTCAACAGGTCTCTTTAAACTCTTCTCCTCCGCTCTCATTTCAAACCTCTCCTTCGCCCTGCTGCCCTCTCCTGCTCTCACAACTTATCTTTGTTAACGCTTAAGTTACCCTGATATGACCCTTTTCATACTTTATCTCAAGAACAATATTTATGGATCATATTTTGACAAACTCTTTTTTTTTTTTTTGGGGGGGGGGGCACAACATTAGCAGTTCTTCACACTCCCATTTCTTTCTTCAAATCAAATTTACATTATATTAAAACACAGGAATAAAATGACAACTCAGACCCTTTAAGAACCAGCCATTCTCTCAATACTGGCCTTTTTTTTACGCTTTCCCTCCAGCTTTCAATTTCTCTTGTCTCGGCACATAAAAGTTTGATCTCTCGCACTGATTCCACTGCTGAAGCGTAGACTGACAGTTGACATTCACTCTTCTTTAAAAAGCAGTCCCATGCTTTTATTGCCAGACTATTGTCAAAGGTATAGTGCAAAGGAAGAGGAGGGGGGCTGGAGAAGAGAGATAGTGGCCTCCATAGTAGATACTAACATGAATCTGAGTGTGATTTTAAGGCATGGGGTGAGGATAAAAAAGTACATTAGTATGTTAGAATAGAAGGATTTACTCATTATCTTTAAAGCTGCCTTGACAAAATTGTGTTACAACATTCAGATGCTGTAACATACTGTTTATGTCTCATCTTTTCTTTCCCTGATTTCTTGTCTCTATTCGGGAAAAAGCTACCATGGAAAGATGTGCTGCCCTTGTAATTGAGTTTGTCCATGTGGAAAAACAATACAAGGCAGAAAAATGCTTAATGCTTGGTATTTTGTATACATGTCAGATCGCATGAGTGTAAGTTTAAATTGGGGGCGTTTGGGGAGACTGAGGGCTCATAGTAGCAGTGTTTATAAGGTTTAAAAAAACAGATTTAGTTAGATTTTTAATTGATAAAGCAAGTGTGTGTGGCAATGTTGGGACAAAGGGAACAATAAAGTAAGAAGCCAAATAGAAGATGGTTATTTTCTTTTAGTAGTGCTTTGGCCGTGGTGTTTCCATTTAACTTTATGCTTACTTAAATACTAACTTTTGAAAAAGGGTTAGTTATGCAAAATCAAAAGTGCAATAAGGGGAGGATATAAACACAGAACTGTCCACATGTTAAATAGCTGGCACAGAGACCACAACAGTACACCACAAAAAACCAGTTTCAAAAACACAACACATTTATTTAACTATCATGGTATTGATTTTAACCATGCAGGCAGTGTGGACGTGGAAAATTAGATATAACAGAGCACACAAGAACACACCAAGCATGAATGTGTTACTGAAGCTGATAAATAAATCCAAAGTAGTAAATATTTAGAGAAAGTTGTACCATATTTTACTGGAAAGTACTGCTGGTTTTGACTGTTTGATGTTTGATAAACCAGATTAGCTAACACTGTATTGAGCTGATATATGGCTTTTGAAAACATTCATTGGGCAGTTATTGAAAGATTCTTTAATCCAACTGTGGGCTACTGTTTGGATGAGCACTAAGAGGAATGGGCTACAGAGCAACATTTCTGAGTCACCTAAACAACTTTGTTCCTCTTGATGGTAAACTCATCAATATGGTTGTGTTAAATCAGATTTAAGCTCTGCGTTGTCTTTCTAATTGTGGGATCTAATAACCAAAGTCTGGCACTTGGTGTCTTGTAAACAAGGAGAACATTTGGATTCATTTTTCATTTATTACTTACATCACAAGCTCTAGACAGATCCCACCATCCCATGTAAATATTGAGTTCTATCTGCTCATTTCCAACATTAACAGGATTGAAAGCCCTCTTTGGCTGGACCTACAGTGATGTCACATATGGACCTGAGGAAGGAGTTCACAGCCAACAAACTAAAGCCTATTCAAGACATTGGATTTTACATTGGACACAGAGCAAAACTTAATGTATTTCAAATTATTTTCAGTTTATTCACAGTTTCCAAAAGTGATATCAAGCACTGTTGCCTCACGGCCAAAAGGTCCAGGTTCAACTTTCTGAAGCCTTTCTGAGTGGAGTTTGCATGTCCTCCCCGTGCTTGGGTGGGTATCCTCCAGGTGCCCCGGTTTCCCCCACCAACATCATAAACATACATAACATAAATATAAAAACATATGTGAAAATGCATAATGTTTAAAAAAACAAAATGAAAAATAACTGCAGAGACTTTGAAAGTATGATATTGTTTGATTTAATTTAGACTTTTGAAAATGTAGCTGCAATGAAAAATATTGTTTGTCCTGAATGTTTTTCCTCCACAGGATGCCAATGAAAGCAGTTAGATTACATCTCTGTCACTGCTCAGAATATGAATATTGTTTTTGTTTAATAAAAACAATTACTGCAGAGGTGGAAGGTTTAATTCAATGGCTGAAAATGTGTTTTCCTTTCTTTTTTTCTCTTCTGAAGAGGCATCTCTCTTCTCGCCCCTTTCCCCCCACGCTCTGCCACTCGTCCGTCTGTGTGATGTGTTTAAGCCAATCCCATAATAAAGGATGCAGCTATACATATTCATGATAGAAATCTTGTAATTAGTAAACCCCCAATACACACACACACACACACACACGTGCGGGGTTCATGCATATGTATGTCCTGGGCAAACAAAGGCAGTGGCAACGTGGGGCATTCTCTATTAACACACACATCCAAAAGTGATGGCACAGATAGCAGTTCTGCCACTCAAGGGAGGGGGGTTTCCTCTCATCAATGGAGAACCTATCATTTCCTCCGGGCTAAAAACACACACACATATATATATATCCCTGCATCACTATTGCATCACATTTAACAAAAGATAGTGAGGCATATTTAAGAATCCTGATGGGATCCTGCCCCCCGTCCCTACACACACTGAATGTTTTCTGTAGCCGATGAAAACAGCAGAATGCAAGAGAGACTTCAATGTAAAACAGTTGCGTCATGTGAAGTGTGTCTCGAGGCTTTGAACCCTTACGGTGAGGGTTTGAGCTTTTGTGGAACATGGGATGTTGGGGGTTTATGCCATTTGACATCGTGAGACAGAAGCTTCACTCCACTTCTGCTGATTGAGATGATACGAATGTAAGAGAGGCAGCTGAGGTGAGCAAAAAGTTTGAGCTGAGAACATGCATAACAAAGTTTGTTTCAAAACTTCAAAAAAAAAACTCCATGTTTTTTACTTCCTGTTATATTGTGTCTGTGCCATTGCACTTTACAGATCACTATCTTTTAACACTTTGTCAACTCTTAAGTTTTAACTTCAGAAATAAACATTGTCTATTTATATCTGCCCATACACATAATGTTCCTTACATGAACCGGTCAAATATAGCATATGTGATATATGGATACTGGATATGTTTACAATTGGTCCGACAAGATACTGTAAGAAAATTGCTTGTTTTAGACCCATTTCACTTTGGAAAGTGAATGGGTATGGCTGGCCAGGCTACATAATGCCCCCAATAACCAGTGTAATTTTGACATTGTAAATTTATCAAGTGAAGCTTTGTAAGCCGTCCAGGATAGAAAGTGTCCTAAAACAGCACTGGTGTACATCCTGGCACAAGTCTGAGCAGGGCATCTATTTATTTATTAAATTTAGTCATATTTCAGTCTTTGTCAATTGTGAATAACATTAGACACTGAACTTTGTTGTCTATAAGTTCAGTTGTCACTAAACATCAACATTATAAATACATAATCTCACCATTTGTGCAAGTACTAAATAACGGTTTGATTTGAAAATGAGTCTTAAAACCAAATACCAAATCAGAATTCATTAAAGATTAATACCAATTGTGGGGCATTTCAGTTAAGCACATTTGTTACACTTAGTCACAGAGTCCGACTGGGAATTATCTACATCAGGAATACATGCAAGGGTCAAACAACACTAAATCATCTTGAGAGGTTTTGTTCAGTTGTGCCAGCCTGGCCTTCACTCTAATCCCGATATAACAATGACGAACTCTTTTCCATCTAAAAAGGAAGGGATGGCAGCAGGGAACAGGAAAAGAAAGTAGGTCAAATCAAAAGCGCTGCACACTAATGACAAATGATTTATTTTATTTTAACTCTGAGACACTGATGAATGAAATACTATAAATTAATAAACAAATCTTAAATATAACAATGATGTTTTTCTTCCTTTCTCCCTCTAAAAACAATACTTTTTTTTTTAAGCTGAGAGATGCTGTAACTCCTAATGCCTTTACCAGCTCATATTGTCCTCAGTGGGTTTGCAGGTTCACATTTGGACCGATACAGTTTTCATTTTTGGTTTGGCAGACCTCATTTTCTCATTTTGAAAGTTATACAACATGCTGTTATTAGAAATGTTAGAAAGGTTTACGAGAATAAAGAGCATTTAAAGCAGAATTCAGCCAGGGCCATTAACAATAGCACTATCTGTGCTTAGGTAAATGTCGACAGCCCTGTGGAACAACTGGAATAACACCACCAGCTGAGAGCGCTCTACTATGTCCCTTTTATCACAACCTCCTACACTCGGAGTGGACCAGTGAGCACAACTGGTAATGGGTCAGGTATAAAGGGCTTTCTTGTCTCCGTGTCAATCAGAGCATGTATAAAAGCCTATGAGCGTGCCGAGAAAATGAGAGGTTTGCCACAAAGAAACATTCATTCTAAAATAATACAGTTCCAACAGCTATTCACTTTAGTATATGAATCATAGCAGATAATCAGGCTTCAAGCTGAGGTTTCAAGCAGAGGAAGGACCTGCTTCTAATAGATGGCCTAGGTGCACAACACAACAGTTGAATGGCATAAAGGATGTGTGCTCATATGTTAGGACGAGTGCCATGAGTGAAATGCTGCTCCCTAAACTGCACATATTAGAGGCTGTGGTTAGAATTTGTTGAATTACTTTGAGGTCAAGGTTGTTGACAGAGTACTTCAGAGGACTCATAACTGGGCAAGAATCATATTTTAAAGTTTTCTTGCAGATTTTCCAAATGCGGTAAACAGACTATGACGTGTTCATATGTAACACCTTTTGATTTGTTGTTGTTGATTACCATTTAACTCTGTTTGAAGCTGTAGTAGGCCTACCTGAAAAAAGAAAAAAAAATTACAATACGGTAATAGGTGATTAAACAGTTTTTGTTAATTAAAAGAAAAAAAGTCACTCACTGCGCGTGACACGAGTTTCAGTCTCATTCAGATTTGGCCAGTGGCACGATTCTAAAAAGCATTAGTGTGATCACATTTACAGATAGGATGGTAAATGTATGAAGACAGATGTGGAAAGAAAAAAAAATATGAAGGAGGAGAGGGAGGGCCTGAAAAGAACTAAAGTCTGGTAAACTGCACCTGCAGGGATCTCCTCCTGTGTATAATGAGAGTGTTTAATGAGTGCACACTGCTTAACGCCTGTGTGTTCGTCTGTGTGTGTGTGTGTGTGTGTGTGTGTGAGTGATAATTGAATAGGAACTCAGACTTCATTGCAGTGCAGAGAAAATACCTCATGAATGCAGCCGGTGTCGGCCACATTTGTGTTGATGCTGAAGTTGCTCGTCTGCGCCCATTGAAAAAACCAGGGGAATAATATTGTAGCTAAGCGCTCTAATAAAATCGGCAGGTATGAATAATTAAAAGGCATTACTTCATCTAAATGCAGGTGGTGTAGAGGCCTAAATATGGGAGACAAAACAACACGGGACTTAGTGAGAGTTATGAGGGTCATTAAACACAAAACTTTCAATCTGACCCAGTTACCGAACAATCTCACTTAAATTTAAAATATGAGTAAAAATAAGTTTGGCAGGTCATAAAATACACAATAATTAGAATTAGGCTTCACTTCTGAGGTGGTTATATGTGGTTAAGTTTTGACAGACTCAGTCAAAACGGTATGAAGAGAATAGCCATGTGTACATAAAAAGTAGACTTAATGGCATAGTGATATATTAATAAACCATAGTCAGTCCTTAATTTGCCTTGATATATTCACCAACAACATTAACGAGGTGATTCTTGCCTAAATATAAGTATTTACATTCCATCTGTAAAATCATTCTTATGAAGGCACCAAAAGAAAAACACCAGACACTGAACTAATACAATAAAAAAGTGGGAGGAATGTTTATTGCATGAAAAAGGGGGGTGGGGTGCAGAAAGAGTGGAAAAGAACATGAAAAGAAGGGGGAGGGATAAGCGCTTCAATTTACCAAACCCCCTTCACCGGGGCGACTAATTAATTTGTTTGTGTGATTGCTTTTCCGCACACACACGTCAGCTGACCAACACAATAGACCTTTCTCACTTTATCTCCATCCTCTTATCACCAGTCTCTTTTTTACTCTTTCTGCTATCTCCCCGTCCACTTCCTCTCGTTTATTTCATTTCCTCTCTCTAATACATGCCAAATTAAGCTCAAAAGTGTCTCTTTTTCCACTGATAGCCTACACAAGTTTGCAAAAGAGGTTTCATTTTTACTCTGCTGTGGTGTACATGCATCAAAACCAGGAACTTACTCTCACCGACGTTTTGTTCGTATTACTGCTGAATGTTTTCTCCTTAAACACTTCATTTGACATTTCAAACCATTATGAACATTCAATATGAAAGTCCTATTTTTAAATAAATTTATTTAGTACAGACAACATAAACAGAGTGGACGTTTATCTTTAGATTCATTGAAGAAGATGAACATAAAAGGTGAACAGAAAATGAAAAGTGACCACTTCAATCACTTTCCTGCTTTTACTGACTTTTACTTTCACAGCACTGCTTTGTCTCTTCACAGGTCTTCATTAAAATTCCAGCAGAGGGTGCATTTTCCAACACTCCCATACTCATAACTACCTCAAGTTTGTCATTGTTTTGAATGCTTTAATTAGGAAAAAATATATATTATCCAACAGATAGATTTTTTCATGGTATGACCTTTGTATATATATGTACTTTATTGAATACCTTCTTTATGAGATATATATATATATTTATAAAGACCTCACTGCAACAGAGAAATGTCTATATGTAAGAGGAAAACATACTTTCTTATGTAAATGTAAAAAATGCAGGCGTATGACGATGGGAGAACCTAGCCCGGGCAGGACACAGATTAACCAATATGTCCAAGTCAGCCAGGTCAGAGTTTTAATAGAGACTAACTATGTAGGTCGCTGAGCACCCACCAGACTCTGAAAGCACCCAGCCACTTTCTACAGACGCCCACACATAAACAAGAACGGTACGCACTAGAGCGGCCTACACACTGCCGCTGCACCACCTCCACAGCCCCTTAATCCTTTGCAGGTGACTGCTGTGTCTGTGAGCGCAGGAAGAGCCACAGGGAGGAGGCTGCGTGAAACAGGAGAGGGTGAGAAACTCTTTGAACTTTTGAACAATGTGTTCAAAAGCTGACAATCACTCATTTCTGTGGATGCTTTTTGCAAAATGTTACAATTTATACAATTGTAAATGTATACAATTTGTTTTGATTCAGAAAAACAAATACTGATTCACTTGTAAATCAACTGCTTTTAATGCCTTAAGCAGTAGAAAATAAATGAATAACCATTATATACACTGTGCAAAGACTGAAAGATGGAATTATTTGTTTTTTGGAGAATTTTTATTTTCTGCATTTCCATTTTTATGCATTTGATATAAAACCACAAGGGAAAACAGCTTCAGGACTTGTGTTTTAGAAGTGTTGTCATTACATAATAATGCCAAAGGTAATCAGATCTTGTTTGTGTGTTCTTTGTGAAAATGTGTAGGAAAGTAAAATGTATTAGTGTGCACATAAACTGATGCATCATGCTCATGTGCAGAAGGCATACATTACCCAGAAGAGTCAAGACAACTATTGGTAAGTATGTATTTCACCTTTACACACGTGTTAATAAACTTTAAATGTTGGCATCCAGTTTGCAAGTCTGGGCAGCAGTAAAGACTGTAAAAGCAAGCGCTGGAAGTACAAGTATGCAGTTGCTTGCACCTGTCTGGACAACCCTCTGGATTGATGTGCTTTGGCCTCTGGTCACAGTTTAATTAAAATGCACATCACTTTGTTGCACGCACAGTATAATACAGCAGAGAACATTGTTTTCTCTCTGGTTATTTGTCTTACTTTATTAAGAACTGTCAGTCATTGCTGCATCTCTTAAATTGCATGACATTTACTGTACATTTCCACATGTAGAACTTCATTTTTTTTCTCTCTTCTTTTCTTCCCCAGAACTTTTCTTCAGAGTAAAGTCTTGAGCCACAAGCAATTGGGGTCACACCAGCAAACTCCACTTTATCCTTAGCTGGACCACATTTTATCCAGGCCTTCCGGGTGCTCGAAGACGGATAGGTCACAGCTCAAAGAGAACTCACTTGCTGAAAAAAAGCTACTGTGTGTCTATTTACAATATCAGAACTGTCCAGCTGCCAAGTCCTCAGACTCCATCAGATGTACTGTACACAAGGCTTTATCTGCCATCTTTCAGTCACACCTACGTGGCCTGCTATCTAGGAACTGGTCAGACAAGGAAGAGGAATCTGGATGGCTTGGCACGCAGCCACAAACAAACTCAAACACTGAACATTACACACTTGTCGCCATCGAGGCCTGAGCGAACCATGGGGCAATAATTGAAAGTTGCCTCGCTTCAGAGAGCATGACACAAAATCAAGAGGGGAAGCAAGAGCATTTTGGCTCTGTTTGTATGCAGGAGTTGTAGGTGCTCGTGATCGGTCACAGAGGGAGTATGTCCCGCACAGTGGCCCGGCTCGGGGCAGGGAGAGAGTTAAGTCCTGGCTGCCATGGCTAATGCTTCAATCTTCCTGCCCCCCTCTCTACAACAACACAGGATCAACAAAGACAGGATCAACAAAGCTTCAGCCAAAATCCTCCGACGCACTGACACAGAAAATTCCCAGTCCTCCCTGGGCCGCACAGGGAACAGCACAAACACACACTTCCACACACACATATCTTCGACTGCTTAGGGAACAACAAACAAAGGCGGTAAATACAGCTGCAGACGGCAAGGCAGATAACCAATCCCTATCCCCAACTTGTTCTGTGGCTCAGTGGCGACTGACTGCCCTCTGCAGCTTGTTGCCTTGGCCATGCCTCCCACACCTGCTACACACACTTCAACTCACTAAACTACCACAGCACATATCAAACAACAACTTAATATTCCCCACACTGTGCAGGAATTTAGCTTTTTAAAGCTCTAAATGTGCTACTATGTGTGTCCTGACAAAAGGGATATGTAAGAATATATTGCAGGTTATGTATATAAGAACCATGCCCCTAAGAAAAAATATGTACAGTTGTACTGACATGGAGGCGAACAATGACACCAGTTTGCTATATACATGTGTACATACAAAAGTATGTAAAATTGTAATATTGTATGACATACTGAAGACTGCTGACTCTACTGACGCTACTTGCTGTGAGCATTTAAAATGTGTGTTTACGATGTCCGAGTCACTTTTTGCCTTCGTAACAACAGTGTTAAGAAAATAAAAGCAATTACTAAATAAAATGGCTTGTATAATGTTAAAGTTCTTTTGCTCTCAATAATAAATAAACTAAGCATTAGAAATTTATCCAACTTTCATTTTTTCAGTACTAATAATAAAAACATAATTATAGCAAAGAAACTCTTCATTTACTCAAAACCAATAAAGTGAAAAGTATTAAAAGTCAATTTTGTTACAATGGATATTTTATTTTATCAAAGGGTGCTCTATGAGCCACACAACATGCAATTTAACTGTCTTTTGAGAATGAATGCCAGCCATCGTTGTCATCTTTGTCATCCTGGGAGCTAACTTTGAAAGACCTCAAATTACTTTACAGTTCATACAACAGTTTGACTTTCGACTTAGACTCTTTTAAATAGATCAAAAAGACTGTACCATGTTCCAAACAGGCAACAGGAAATAGGTCGACAGGCAGATTAGTGCATACAGACTGTATGGTTTGTCCATATGAAAACAACAGATAGACAGATAGAGAGAAGGTGAAATAAAGCAGAGAGGAGACGTTTTTGGATGGGAGATTTAGCCGCCATGCTTTGCAGAACGGTGTTTGATGTAATCCAGGAAGTTAGTTCAGTAACTCCATCCCTCCGACTTAGCAAAGGACAGGAGAAGGAGGCCCTTGTCTGGAGAGCCAGGGGTTTTCCACATCTGTCCTCTGCATTGTAGCCAGCCTTTCTAAACAGCCCAGGAGTCTGTTATGGCTGGGGTGGGCGCGTACACACACAGCAGCTATGTCTGAGTGAGCCTTGTGGAACGCTTTAACACTGATTGCAGTTAAGCGTTAAATCATCCATACTAAAGTTACCAGCGAGAGAAAACACATCAGGCCACAACTCATAGCTGTGCAGCGTCTGTTTGGTGCATGTGTGTGTGTGTGTGTGTGTGTGGGTGTGTGTGTGTTTATGTGTGTGTGGGTGTTTATGTGTGTGTGTGTGTGTGTGTGTGTGTGTGTATATAGGTGTGTTTATGTATGTGTGTTTATGTGTGTGTGTGTGTGTGTTTATGTGTGTGTTTATGTATGTGTGTTTATGTGTGTGTGTTTGTTTATGTGTGTGTGGGTGTTTATGTGTGTGTGTGTGTATGTGTGTTTATGTGTGTGTGGGTGTTTATGTGTGTGTGTGTGTGTGTGTGTGTGTGTATATAGGTGTGTTTATGTATGTGTGTTTATGTGTGTGTGTGTGTGTTTATGTGTGTGTTTATGTATGTGTGTTTATGTGTGTGTGTTTGTTTATGTGTGTGTGGGTGTTTATGTGTGTGTGTGTGTATGTGTGTTTATGTGTGTGTGTGTGTGTGTGTGTGTGTGAGTGTGTGTGTGTGTGTGTGTGTGTGTGTGTGTGTGTGTGTATAGGTGTGTTTATGTATGTGTGTTTATGTGTGTGTGTGTGTTTATGTGTGTGTTTATGTATGTGTGTTTATGTGTGTGTGTTTGTTTATGTGTGTGTGTGTGTTTATGTGTGTGTGTGTGTATAGGTGTGTTTATGTGTGTGTGTTTATGTGTGTGTGTGTGTATGTGTGTTTATGTGTGTGTGTGTGTGTGTGTGTGTGTGAGTGTGTGTGTGTGTGTGTGTGTGTGTGTGTTTATGTGTGTGTTTAATGTATGTGTGTTTATGTGTGTGTGTGTGTTGTGTGTGTGTGTGTGTGTGTGTGTGTATGTGTGTGTGTGTGTGTGTGTGTGTGTGTGTGTGTGTGTGTGTGTGTGTGTGTGTGTGTGTGTGTGTGTGTGTGTGTGTGTGTGTGTGTGTGTGTGTGTGTGTGTGTGTGTGTGTGTGTGTGTGTGTGTGTGTGTGTGTGTGTGTGGTTGTGTGTGTGTGTGTGTGTGTTGCGTGTGTTTCATTTCTCTTTCCAAATGCTGTCTAACATGCACTAACCTTTTCTTTAGGATCTTTGACGCAGCACTTAATCCACCAACTTCCCACTACGTCTGCTCTGGTTCTGTCCAGTCAACCTGTGCAAATCAGATGTCAATAAATCAAACATGTGCAAGTGACTACAATATCTCTATGGAACCGGTGACTAATTTTGTATTTATATTTATTGATTTAAAATTGATTTTACTAATTACCAGAAATCCGTTATACTCAAAACAAAGAGTATTGAGGATTACACAAACAGACGTTAGATGTCAAACTTTAAGTGTCAATGGAAACATTTCTGCACTTCACTGCCTCGTGTGGCTATGAAAGGAGCACCAACACTGTTTTCTGTCAGTCACAGGCTGCATTTCAAGTCAAAATGGCAACAAAGCACAAGGGAAATGACCTCCTACAAGTAAATAATCAATACACAATACACAATCTGCAGTTTTTTTAGAAGCTCTGTCCACTTTCTTGTTGTGAATGAGCTCTAAGATACATTAAGTCTGGACTCTCAAGTTTACCACTTACCATAACAGTTTTTGAAAATGACAAAAACCTGCATACTATAAAAAATGGGTTGCACTTAACCCATGTACTGAAACAGTGGCCAGAACCCAAAACTTTCTAAATGGTCAAGTGATGTGCACAATGCAAGCCTCCTTCTCATTCTTAGTCCAGAATTTTCTCTGTGTCAGTTTCTTAGCTAAGCAATCACTCAACATTATTTCTTTCATTCTCTCTATTTCAACTATTTTATACTCATCGCAGCAAGCTGACATGTCATTGTAGTGGGCGTTTGACAGTCAAACACATTTCAATGTAATTGCCACCTCATAACGTCATAATTACCAGAGACACGACAGCACTCACTTGTGAGAGGCTTGACAATAATGGGAAAGCTGTAATGATAGGTGTGTGTGGAGCACATACACACTTACACACACAAAAGCCTTGTTCCCACATGTCCACTCTGGCCCTCACCCTGATTTTTTACCATTTCTCTTCATGTAGATATCTCCCATTTTATTCAATTAAAACTTTTAAACAACCTAATTGGAAACAACTGGCTGGAAAAATTAAATTACATAAACAAAACTATTCTGACAGATTACGTCTAATATTAGGCATCTGGGCCTTATTAGGCTCTAGTAATAACACCACCAGCACATGGGGAGGACAGGAGAGCAAGCCATTTTCTGCTGTATTAGCTTTGACTGGCCACGCAACCACAAGGTACACTGTGTATGCAGAGGCCTGTGCGGCTCACAACAGGGCAGTGTTTATTTATCCTTTATTAGAGCAGGCACAGACATTAAACCAAAACAGGTCATGAGCAGAACTCCCCCCGTTGATTCCTCTGTCCCTCCCTCCAGACGATTAAGACCATATGGAAATGGGGCGCACTAAAGGTGAATAAGAGGCAACAGGAGGGCACTGAGAAGTGTATGTTTTAGTAGTGTCAACAACTGTGTGGAGGTTCTCCTCTAAATATTGATACATATGCACATGTTCACAAAAACCTACTTTTATATCTAACAACTAATTTTCAGAATTTAATATAGCAATGTTGTATGCTGCTTATTTAGTCTTTGATGGACTTTCTGCAAAAATCATAGCCTGAACGTAACTGACAGCCAATATTATATTTATACTGTATAGTGTTGGCATAAAAAGTTTTTTTTTTGACGTTTTTTTGACGGCTATATAAATATAAATATATAAATGTGTTTTTCCAGCAGTTTACCCAATGTGCCCATTAGTGACTGTTTGGCAAAGTCAAAGCACAGAACTAAAGTGCACATTCAGCATCACAACAGGAAGAGATATCATTACCGATATTTAAATAAACTCTTTGGGATGAGAACAGGTTTGTACAGACCACTTTTATTAAGCTTTGGGTGGGCTGCATGCATTATGTGGCAAGCAGAAACTTGTATTCTCACCCATCAGCACTGTATCTGTGGCTCTGTGCACATTTACAAGCCACCACTGCAGCTGTTGTCAAGGTCAGGCTTGGCTCTTAAACCCACTCTCTCAAACTTTCACTCTGATCTCCTCGTGACCCTCAAAGTGCCTGCACAGAC
This sequence comes from Neodontobutis hainanensis, assembly GCA_024349245.1. Taxonomy (NCBI): domain Eukaryota; kingdom Metazoa; phylum Chordata; class Actinopteri; order Gobiiformes; family Odontobutidae; genus Neodontobutis; species Neodontobutis hainanensis. The sequence continues at coordinate 6,692,119 of JALDNG010000005.1, forward strand.
TGTCCTTTTCTCCCTGTTTCTCTCACACACTCGTAACGCACAGCGCTCTCTTCCCTGCTGTGGTTTCAACCCATGTCATCACATCAGAGTCGACAGCTCTAATCACTGTGCAGAGCGGACGGCCTGTAAAACATGGCAGGGACTGACAGCAGGGCTCAACGCACACACCTTTTGTCCACACACACATACTTTCACTACATACCAGCATAGTACCACATGTGCATACGCAGATTACACAAAGAAAGACACACTCTAATTCAAGGAGACTTCATCTTTGAGCTGTCCCTCTCTGGTGTGTTGTAGCTATGCTTTGTGTTCTTCTTCATCATAACCCCAAATACAACGAGCAGGCGGAGGAACTGTCAGTCAATGTCTGATCCACCTAATCCTCAGGTAAAGGCAGCGGCTTTGTACTGAACACTGTCGCAGGCCACAAAGAATGAAACACACATACACAAGCATCTAAAAAGAGACATTGACTTACATCTTCTTTACAGTCTGAGCTAATTCAGTGTGTCCCTGATAAGGTGTCAGCGGGTTAAACTTATTCAAGGTTTTTATCAAAGACTAAATCTAAGTCAAAGTAAATAGCTTGTATACTGCCACCATAGATTTCTGTTAATTAAAACTATGCTAAAAGAGATGTTAATAAAGACATAAGCAGGGTGATTGGTTATTGTACAGACTGCAGTGTGTGGCATAAAGCTTTGTCACCTTGTACAATTACTTTCTTTGAAGGGGTTGGTTTAAACAGCTCCTATTCGTTCTGTAAAATAAGTCAAAGTGAAAAAAAAAAAAGTTTTTTTCTGTGTTTATCTTCAGAGACAAGGTTTTAACAGAGTGCAATCAAAACAGTTAGGGTATTTATGAGTTTTGCCGTTCAAAGCAAATTCAGAGTTATATAGGCATTCAAATTATTTTTGAAGCTCAGAAAAGGAGAAAGGACCAGTGCCTCTCAAGGTTGGTCTGATTGTAGTTGAAGTGGGTTGGTGTCCTTGCACTGTCCAGTCCTTGTATTCTCTCTAGTGTTTGTAAAGCTGGGTGATGTTTTTTGTGTAAGTGTGAGTGAGTGTGCATGCCCATGCATGTACTTGTATGCATGTACACATTAATAAAACATTTTTATTGACAGCCACAGCGCTCACAATACAAAAGAGGTCTGAATTCCACGTCTGGAATTTGTTAAGGACACTTAAGCATTCAGCAAAACAACAAGATCAAATGCTGAATTCAGGTTGCATGCTTGAAAAGTTTAAACAGTTCCACTTGGCCAAACTCTCTTTAATAAATCATTCAAATGAACACAATTTAGACTCATTCAAAGAGGCCCCTATTATCTTGGAGTAAATGTTACAAGCACAAATAATACCAAGAACTTTCCTGCAACATTATTCAAAAGATATTAACACAAAATAAAGATAACAGTTGAAAAAATATAAAGAACTGGTTAAAAAATCTGAAATTGTTGTCCTTGGATGTTTTTGAACTACAGAATAGCATCAATACATTCCCTTAAAAATATAGCCATGAGGGAAGATTGAGATCTTTAAACCACCTGAGCACCAGAAAGAAATTCACCAGCCTTTAGCTTCTAAAAAATGATGACAATCTTTACTGAAAGGCTGTAGTGTTGAACTGGTGTTCGGAGGAAGGTTACTTTAAATGACATAAATGGACAGCTGCAACATGCTTTATTACAAAGGAAGCAAGTGACCCTATTCTAGTGAAAAAGTATTGATTAGTGAGTGAGTTTTATACTTCACAACTGATAAAACTTTTATCATTGCAAAAAAAAAAAAAAACAAAGGGAGTAAGAAGCATTAGATCTTTTCTGAAATATAATGTACATATGGGACAGTTAAAGTGATGTGCGTATCCTTTTCAATGTCGCCCTAAGGGTTCAGTGGGAAGGCCAGAGCTATGTGCGAGGAAACAGGACGGCTCCAGAAGATTTATCACTGCTTGATCAGGTTGCGAGTGAGTTACTGCTGTTACCCCCCTTTTTTGCCCAGGGGCCAGGGAGGTATATCAGCCTCTATATGACACATGGCACACACGCACACAGGCCCATGCAAACACATGCACATACGCACACATAGCCCAGGCACTATATCAGCTTGTCCATGACAGGCTGTGTGTGCTATCCCATCATGTGGCTATTAGACAGTAATGGCTGGGAGAGGAGAGTAGGGTTTCCCTGTGGGCTCAATACAACAGCATTTATTACACACACACAACAGAAGCACCATCCTGGCCCTGCCACTCAGCACAGAGACACCAGAGGAAGCCAAACAGGCAGACAGGCAGGTGAGTCAGGAGTTCAGAGCAACTATGTGCACCAGTAACTCACAGTGACTGGTGTATCATTAAACTTTATTTACAGGGAAGTATTCATATCAATCATGAGAGCTGTTTGTTATGAACACAGCCAATGTAAAATATTAAGGGGTTGTCACAACACAAATCCAACTTTGATTTGAGAATTGAATTTTGAGGCATAATCAGATCTTTCTTGTCTTTTTTGAAGATAACTGAAGAAAGCCATTCGGATAAATGTAAACATTTACTTTTGGAAGTACTAAAAAAGATTACACAAAGAAAAGAGGATAAAGCAAAACCATTTCAACTGATAAAGCAAATTTGATGACAGATAATAGTTTCTTTTGTGCTCTCCTGATGTAAGGTTCCACTGTGCGTTCCTTCTCTGTAGCCCTTCAGCGCAGGATCAGGAGGCGTCAAAAAGAAGGGTTTCACATGTGGGACAAGAGATGTACACCATGTTAGCATTGAACAAAATACATGCGAACAGGCCGTAATTCCCCACTTTAAGTCCCTTATTTCCATTTTGTCATGTTTGAGCGCCTGTCATGCTTTTGAACAAACATTGACATAATTAAAATGCAAATGCAGTTTGGTGGCGGAGGAGGCAGAGAGAGATCTCTTTGCCGATATCCACACACCAACAGAGTAACACACACACACACACACACGCACACACACACACACACACACACACACACACACACACACACACAAGGCCAAAAATACTGTAGCGGAAGATGATAAAGCATTGGAACAAATTTAGTATAAGCAGAATACTACTGAGAAGCATGTAAGGGGGTTTTGTTCTGATCCTCTGCATGCACCGTTGTATACATACACATACAGATGCAGGGCTTGGTGGGCTCTGGGCTCCCCTGCCCCTGGCCTTTATTAAGAGCAGTTGTTTGATGAGAAAAGGAGCCGGCCTTCACTCCAGGGCCCAGCAGAAGCCTGGGGAGTGGGTAAGTGGGTTAACCCAGAGGCCCAGACAAAGCCTGAGGAACGGATAAGTGGGTCACCCACCCTCAACTCAACACTCAAAGGATCCACTCCGACTCTGCTCCCTTTTATTATTAGAACTGGTCTAATGTGTGAAGGGACCTCAGGAAGGAACACAGCACTCATCTCTGTATGAGCAAAAGGGCTTGTGTGCGTCGCTATGTGTGTGTGCTCTCAACGCAGAGGAAATACAGTGTTCCTTAAGAAGCATGAGCAATGCAGAAGCAGGTTCAAGGCTGCTACAGAAGATTGTACTGCTGATATAGAGAGAACAACACAGGACAGTGGAGCATAAGAAAAGTGCAGTCTCACCTTGGCCACCATATATGGTTATGCTGACATAATTCAGTACAGCACAGAGATCCATTTTACTCATCATGGTTCTATAGTGCACCGGCGATGCTCATTGCTCATTGAAGAGACCAATAAGTTTCTTTAATTCTGCATTGTCTGAATGAAAAGCAAAGAGAGTTATTTTTCTGCATTATTGTCATTCATCTTTTACTGTTCAATAACTGGCCATTTTGTTTTTTGTATTTTTCTAACATTGTGGCACATTAAGGTCAATTACATAAATTAGCTCTCCTTTATTTAGTACCTAGAGTGGCTGTTTGTGGAATTAGCGAGTGGGCTATCTATTCTTAATGTTCATTTTAACCATATGTTGTTACTATATATTTCATGCCCTGAGGCAGTTCCGAGCAGGACACAGACAAGCCCAGTGAGGTGCTTTTCCAACAGGTCACTCTTAGAGTGTAGTGAATATCACGGGTGCCAAGTATTTGGTTTGATCAAATGAGCATCAGATCAAGAGAAGGGAAACATTTAAGGAGTTACAAAAGAGGAGTGTTTGGAGAAAGGTTTTATTGCTCTATCGCGCACCAATAAGCCAAGCAAAAAGTTCTGGTCATATCTCTTTTCCTTCAAACATTATCTTTGTCTCTTTGTCTCTTGTTTAAGTTGATGACTGAGTTGGTAACCTTTCCACTTGCCACATGTTAAACCAGAAGCTTCTTTGTTACATTTGAATGCACACTATGAAGCATTAGCACTACAACATGACTGCCATAAAGAGGCACAAAATCGTTTTCTGTAAATGTGTAAAGGTATTCTGTACTATAATGTCATGTCAAGTGCATATTTTTTTAATTAGCACTAAGGTACTTACCTGAGTCTATCAGATGGCTGTACTGTCTGTATGACTGCATACTCTCCTGCATAAGTTGACATAAAACTTATTGGAATGACTGATAATGGGCCAAGGCCAACACATTACTTTAAATTTTTTTATTGTTTGGTATATTTGATTTTATGTTAGTATTGTGGCAACTTGGAGGAATGTACCAGATGTACAAAGCCACCAAAGAGTGAAAGCTGACTTTTGACCCAGTGGGAATTTTACCTTGGAAAGATTATACTGTAGATGTTTCCAAGGCAATTTGAAATAAAAAAGTTTTATGTATTTAACTGAGGTGTATGTAAAGTTTTGACCTTGAAGACATACACATTTACACAAACACGCTTCAATTGGAAAGATCAAGTGTAAAGTCTCTTGTGTCATAAAAAGAGTGACAACACTAACACACACAAACACACACAAACATACACATACAACTGTAATTATGTTCTCCCTGTAACCTCAGTAAGATTGACTTTAATTTCTTTGATGGTGCAACATTATACCCTGAGTACTGGTTATAATTAACAGTAAAAATTCTGAAAACTAAATGAAAAAGACATGAGAAAGCAAGTCACTCTGCAAACTGTCTGGTTGTTACAGCGCTCCCTATTGGCCATTGAATTTTACAGACTTTTCTGTTTTCAGGAATGCTCATGTCATGTAAATGACCCAAAATTGACATGCAACACTCTCACAGATGGAGTTCCCACATAAACAAACAGTGGCTCTTTGTATTCTGCTGCTCATCACCACAACACAGATCAACAGTCCCTGAGGTAATGGCCAAAATAAAGATCTCATTACTTTCCTCTCTGTGTGCGTGGCTTGTCAGCTGCCAGACCCTGACGTCTCCTTTCATGTCGGCCGGGCCTCTGAGAGGAGCTGAGAGATGCTGAGAGGCGCGCACAGAGCCTCCCAGGGCTTTGAGCTGTGTTTGATTCCTGCTAGATAATAGCTAGTTCACTGTCAGCCCCGGGATGATCAGTTAAATCCTTAATCACTGCCTGTCCACTCGCATGACAGTTATTTTAGGGGCTCTTCCGTGGACCCTCTTTTTCCACACCCAGCCTCCCTCCCTCTGTAAAAAAGTAATCCCACAAGGGGCAAACAGAAAACACTGTGCTGTGGATGGAGGAAGTTGGAAGGGTCGAGTTGAGCAGACCATTACTGCATAGGTGAAGAACAAGTATGAAACCACAGAAGCTGGAGGAGGACAGTGCTGTAGTCCTCCTTCAGCTTCTGTTGTTGTTGTTTTGTCATATAAAAAAAGTATTTTTGATATTTTTTTGCTTTGTTTTTTATTTTAGCATGCAGTAGGTTATGCAGTCCAACCTTTACCAGGATGATGACACTAAAGACTGGATTTCCAGTTGACTCAATTAGCTTACATTTGACTTCAGAAAAACAGGTTTTTCTCTTTAAAATAAGTAAATTTGTCAAATACTGAGAGAAACATATTGAAATGGCTTGCTTTAGTCCTGTTACATCCAAATAATGTACAGTCTTTTAATTCTGGAGAGTTTGTAGCTGTAATTATCTCAGTCTTTGTGCTTCTATTGATGACCAGACAGACAAGAAGGAAGACTAGACTCAAAAGTTCAAGACAGAAGACAGAAGTGTAGTCTGAGAGGAACTTGTCTATAGCCTGTCAGCTCAGAGACAGCAGAGGACCGCTCCACTCTCCTGAACGCCGGCTTTAAAGGGTGTTCAAAGCCAGGGGCAGGGAGACAGTTAGAGGCGTCGTCTGTCAGTCCGTCCTGTAACAGTGTCACTGGCTGAGCGGGAATCAGAAGATGAGCGATCCATGTTGATGTCCAATCCAGGTCCTTGATCAAGGGCTGCTCCGTAGCATGGCTCTGCCACCTCTGACAGCCCTACCCCCGCCCCCACCCATGCAGCTTTTACCCTCAGCCTCCACTCAAACGCTGAGGGTGCTTCAGTCTGCCAAAGATGCAAGTATAAGATTCTTCAAGTACAGAATCATCACATAAAGTTTTAGACAGGCTGGACACTGACACTGTCTTTTGAACTTTCCTTAACATTAAAGTGAACAGTTGATGTCTGATTAAAAAAACAGAAAGTGCTGAGAGTTGAGTTTGACCGTATCAGTGTTCAGAAAACCACAATGATCAAATAACTTTTATTTTTACGCTTTGGAAGCATTGGATTAATTTTCAAAGAGCCTTTAAATTGGTGATTTACTAATCACTCGGACAGGATCCTTTTCAAACATCTACTGTGTATTATGTGTTGTTATAATGTAACTGTGAAAATACACCTTAGTCAACATCAAATACATAAATAAGTGTAGAAATGGAAACAAATGACTCCAAAATACACAAGTAGTAGTGAAGTGATAAAACTGAATTCTAACTTTAAAACAATGTGAATCACTTTTCTTTCCCGTTTTTATGTGAGCCACTTTATGTACAGAATGATGTTATCGAGGCCTTGCTGTAAAAGGCTGACCGTACTTTATTGCCTCATTTTCACAAGTCGTGACCCTTGACGTCTTGATTCTGACTGGCGGCGCTTTGCTGAAAGGGACAGGGAGCCTTTCAGCCAATAGAATCAGAGCGCTGCGAGAGGTCGTTGGGTCACAGATGCTCCATGTATGGAATTCCATAGAAGCTGAGAGGTCAGGGGTCACTCTCAATCACAGTCAACACTGAAGGAGGAATCAGGAGTGACAACAAAACAACGACGCAAAGGAAGAGAGGATGGGGTGGTACAGTGGGGGAAAAAAAAGATCTGGTGGTGTCAGACATAATGATGTATTCATAAAGTACATTCATATCACTGGGTTGTGTTCATTAGCAGAACTAGCTCCATATTTGTGACATATATTCAATAAACACTTCATCTTCCAGCAATAAATGCCTGATCTAATCCCTAATGTTAGTGTGATGTGTTGTTTGGATCATTTATCCTTTCTTTAATAGATTTTAAAATATCCCCTGACATAACAATTTAAAGAAACAAAGTGAGAACAAAACATAATTTCCTCCAACAGCTACATTGATATGAAGGACAGCATCGTAATATGAGACAATACCATTTACCAAATAAAAATAAATTACAATAAGGTCACATACAAAAAGGGGGAAACTAAACGAGATGGGATAATGTCTGACTGTCTTTAACTGGACTCAAAAGGAAGACAATAAATGTGTGATACCCCGTCTTAAAATGGAAAATAAAATTACAAACTTGTCAAAGTTCAAACCAGCTGAAACAGAAGAAATGAGGTGTGGGCCATGAGGTGGTCAAATGAAAAGAGACAAAAGTTGGTAGATTTGAGAGGGATAATTGTTATGTGTTAGATACTGTCCTCACACTTAAAAATCTGAAAAAGAGCTGCATGAAGTTTGTGGTGAGAGTCAATGTGAATGTGTGATTCTTGTCTACAAGTGTGTGTTGTATAGAGTCTCAGAGGTCCCGAAGCTTCCTGATCTGTTGAAAGATCATCAAGAGTCTTTTTTACCCAATATGTGAGTGTGTTGTCTCAGTGGGAGAGTGCAGGCTGCGTCTACTGCTTAACGCTCACTTTCATCAGGCACACTCAGAAGTGACAGTCCCTGTCTCTACAAAGGGATTTGGAATATCACCTAGAGACCTGCCATCGCATCCCCCTCTCGCATTTCCACACAAACGTCCTACAAAGAGATCAGTAATGTCAGCCCAAGATGTAACTTAGTTCCATATAATTTCCAATTATTCTTACTAATGAATCTTAAAACAAGATAAAGGATGGTAAATGACTCTACACCTCGCCTTGCTTTTATTTCCTGTTATCCTCAGAATTCCTTCTACATCCTGCTCCCTATTGACACATATCCCCAGAACGCACAAGCAAACACTAGGCCCACAAAGAGCTAAGCGCCTAAGCTAACAACCGATACACAAAAACACAACAACAAAGCATTTGTTGTCAGGTTGTTAAGTCCCTGCCACTGTTTCCAAGGGTCGGGGAGACGGCAAGCAGACAGAAAAGAGAGAGAACAGGATGAGATGGGCTTTGGAGAATAAAAGCCGGCTAATCCCTGCATTTGGATATGAGGAACGCAGGCCCGCAAGAGAACGCTTCAAAGCCAGCGCTAAATTAGCCTACATACGGAGAGTGAGAAGAAGCCAGCAGAGACAGAATGATTTGAGACAGTGTGAGAGGAGCAGGGAGAGGCAAGTCTCCAAGGGCCCAGATTAGCAACACACACTCATTATTCTCCCACATTGCTGATGCACACAAACACACATGCATGCACACCGATTAGAAACATACACTCATTATTCTGTCTCAGTGGGACACTAAACCCTAAAATCCAGCATGCTTGCTGGGAGCACTTGCTCATAGGCAGGCTAACGGAGTAACAGGCCCAACTTTGCCTTTGTAGCTGTGCATTGTTAGCTACATTGCATGCTAGCCCCTCATGGGGGGGGTACACCAAGTGTGTATGTGTGCCAAGGAAGGACTGACGAAAGCAGGTAATTACAATGAGACAAGTGAGCGGCTTCATTCAGCTCCACAAGTGGAACAATCTAGAGCATATTAATTGAAACATGAAAGTGTCCTTCGCTGACACTGGAGAAACAGTATGTTGCTCAAGGTCATAATCATTATGTACAGTGAGGTTACAATATTATTTTTATTTCAAACTAAAACAGAGAATTCAGGTTGCTCCAAATCAGCCTTTCATGTTGAGTTTAAACACACAAAGTTTTTTGTTTAGTATTTGACATTAGGAGTCTCAGTCATCTAGGTCATAGAAGGTGCAGCTCTGCCACTTTAAGCCTGTTTTAAAAATGCTCCAGTTGAGATAGCCTTGGCTTTGGAGGAACCGACTCTGGAGGAGCCAAAGAAAGGATTCTAGGAATTGAGAAACACCCATAGTTTTTAACTAAGGGGCTTTGCCAATCCCTGAGAAAACTGATCAGTATATCTCCACTAAGGAGGAATATATAAACTAATTTTAAATATAACCATTTAAACCTTGATTTTAAAGCCTTTTGAAAGGTTTGTTTATCCACATACCACTATTCATGTGTTATCAAATTCCCAAAAATATGTGTAAAGGTTAAAGTTAGAGTGTTGGGTTTAGATGTGTCTCATCTGGTAGAAGTTATTAGACAGAGATAAACTTTATTAATCCATGAGGGATTAAACTTTGTCACAGCATGGCTTAAAATACGGGCTAAGGGGATTTTTCCTTTTATCCTTTCTCTGTTTTGTAACTCTTTCTCCTAAATACCTGAAATGAAATTGTTGAAAATAGTTTTGCTCATTTTGCCCAGGGCAGTCTGGAGCCCTTGACTGTGGGTGCAATTGTTGTAAGTATATCAGGTAACAGATTACACTGATATTATTAATAGCCAAACAAAGAAAAACAACAACAAAGCAAAACTTCATATTATAAGTGACCAGTGATGACAGAGCCTAAGTCCAAACTGGAAAAGTGCTGCATTGGAGACTTTCACTAGCTTTCACTGCTGTCAGTCCAGCATATCTGTTACATGCAGTCTCCAGCAGTCATTGTCATACAGCCGGCATAGGAAAGCCTAATTTTATGGCATCTGTGTTTGGAAGTCTCAACCCCCATGTGCTTGTAATAGCACAGCAGCCTGGGTGTCACAGTAGTTTGTGATCAGAGGAGCCAAACACAACTAGGGCTGCTGCTTCAAAACCAGTAGTATTCTGCTGCATGCCAGAAATGCCCACGTCAAAGGTTAAAGGGGCAGTGTAGTGCACAAACCCACGTTTTACAGCATCCCAAGTGGTAAAGTAGAAATGCCAACCGTAATATTACCACATAAAGTCGGTTTTACACAGAGAGACATGAGCCAAAAAGAAAAAAGATAAAGGGCAGTAAATGGATGGGTACAGCATAGTTTATGAAAACTGGGATGACTCATGCGAGGACAAGACAAAACCTTTCCACCATTTGTCATAAAGAGCTCGTTCTGTCTGAAAAGAAAAGCATTGAAAACATTTTTCATTGAGGAGATATCTAGAAAATAGTTCATGCAAGGCTTGCACTAATGTTTAAAATGTTTGAAGGGAAGATGTTCTTACTGTTGCTGGTATAAGCTTTTCATTATCTTCTTTCTGAATGAATTGGGCTGAAGGTCAGTGCTAGTTATAGAATAGCCCACAGATTTATTAGCATTAATATATGACTGCTGTATATATGTACTGTATGTGCTGCTGTCGTGAGTGATTGTGATTCACAAGAAGATGGTTGTTTCTAAAACAAAACAAGTATGTTTGAATAATGTCATTAAGATTTCTAGACACCGACTTATGGTATACGACTGCCTAAAAGCAAACTTTTTTCCCTTTTTTGGATTTCCCAACTTTCCTAAGTACTGTATTTACAAATTAAATTAAATTATAGCCTCATGTGTCTTCAAGTCTGCAATAAAACAACGCAAATCAGGTCAGAATTAATTCGTATTCTGTTCAGATTAATTACAGCCTGGTTGTGTAAATGAGGCATCTCCCATTGGTTGGGATATTTGATGACATAATTATTTTAGACCAGCAGGAGCTTCCCTTTATTCATTCCATTAAAAAAATCTGAAAAAAATCTATATGTTGACTTTGTATTTTGTGATTGTAAATTTTCTGACCTTTACTTTGATTTTTCTAACCCTTTTTCATGTTTCCTTTATCATCTTTATCTCTTCCTCTTTTTATATTACGTTCCTTGTGAGAGAGCAGTGGTCCATGTTGCAGTCTGCCACGTTCTGTAGCAGGTTGTTCTCAGCCAGAGCCACACTTCAGCACACCAATATGCGCACACAGTAGCAATTATGGCAATCAGCAAGCCGACCCAATTAGTGTTTCCTGCTTGTTAAGCCCTAGGGGTTGGCTGGCCCACCACCTCACTTTGCATAACTTAATCTGCAATGACAGGGTGTGACACTCAAGACTTCTGACCCCACCAGCAGCTTGCACAAAGTGTGTGTGAGAACACCGCTTGCCCAACCTATGTGTGGTTACAATTTACATGTGCCAAATTGCTCCCAGGCCGAGGCGGCTCAAGTTGAGTCTGGGAGATCCAAGGGAGGAGCTCTGGACCTGAGTGTGATTCTGGTGCTCCTCTGGGCTTGTGCTGTCTGAGCTGGTTAGACACTGATGGACAGCTGTGTTAATATGCAGCTTGTGAGGGTACTCTCCAGTGAAATAATCATTCTCATCTCAAGGCGAAATATCTAGATTCCTGTTTTCTACTGACGCTCGTGGAGTTTTGTAGTATACTTTATTTACACTGGTCTTCTGTGAACTATTATAGTTTATGGCATAGCTAACCCTTTCATTATTGTGAATGCATTGACCTATGAACTTTGAGATATGAAAACTCTATAGCCTAGATTGAAGTCTACATGCCATTCTCTGAGATACATGATCAGATTGTCCATGTTTAAACCAAATAAAACCTGGTCATTAAGGTAATCTGATGCTGTTTCATTGTTATTATTATGTATTTTTGCATAAACCAGTGCAGCTATAAAAGCACATAAAGTAAAGTGTTGTGTGACCCTTCCTCCTCAACCCAAAAAGGTAAAAGTTGCTCACCATCTGTCTATTGAACACAACTTCCAATGATATGCTCAGGTGCTCCAAGTAAATGACTGTCAAATGTGTTCCATGGCCAAACACTTGTGCTGTTATAAGTGTATTTGGCGCCCCTTCCCTGTTCACAGAGTGGTTACCCCGTGACACTTGTTGCTAGGCATTAAACCTGACAGAAACCATGGTTACTAAACACAAAAGAACTATTGTTGAGGTGTGTTTGATCTCACTTTATGTGTATGTGTGTTTGAACTCAGTGTGAACCGCTTGGAGTCTGCGGAAGCTTTCTGTGAGTTGAACAAAAGCACAGCAGACTGCGTGTTTGTGTGTGAACATAGCTATCAACCTGATTGCCAAGAAAAGGAAAGAAAACAACAACTTCAATCTTCCTCAGAGTTTCTCTTAGTCTTTAATTCTCTGTTTTGCTTTCCTTCTTTCTTCAACTAATTGTTTTTGTTGGGCTTTTCTTCTTCCTTGAGTTCAAAACTGGCAGAAGCGGGGAAAGCATAGCGGGGTGTGTTTTGTACGAGTATCTCTCTGGTGCCTATTCCATTAAAGGCAGACTGATAAACAGGCTAGGATAATTAAAGGGGAGTGATAAATAGTGCTGCCTTAATTAAAGGGGAGTGATGAGGACACGTGTCGAAATGTTTTGTTAGCGGGCCGACGGACAGATGAAGGAGGAGAGTAATTGCTTTGGATTAATTATTTGGATACGGGCAGCGAGAGGGTACACACATCTCTGGAGGGCTTGTTCACGATGGAGGATGTGGGGAAGTGGAAGCAGCTTCAGTAGCAGCCCTCACTCTTTTAGACTTCTGCAGTCATATCTGGACGTTCAGTGACAGTCAAGAGAAAGGACAGAAGAAAAAAGTCAAAACTTGTTACCTGTGGGTCTCCAAGCACAACATACTCACACCAAAGATCTGCACTTTCTTCAAATTCTCATCACAGAGTGCCAGTCACAGACAATCCATCTTCTACTGCTCACATGGCCAGGTGGCAGAGGAAGCCGCTCAAGCAGGAAAACCCGGGCTTCCCTTTCCCCAGACATCTCCTGCAGCACCTCTGGGTAAATGCCAAGTAGTTTTCTTGTAAATTGAAATTAGAAAGCCCACAGCCTGCATCTTCACAATGTACAGTATTATTAAAACAAACTGCTAACAAAATTCACTTTGTACTGATGGTGTTGTATGTTTAGATTCTGCCTCCATTTAAAGCGCCACTACGTTTTCTTTTCTTTTTCTTTTTTTTCCGTCCCTGTATCATATTTCACTCACATCTAAAAGCAGCATAGGGACCCCTCCTGCATCACTTTTATTAAAAAAATAAAACCGAACCATTTTTTACACAAAATGTTAATGTATTACACCAAACTGAAGTTTAGCGTTAGCTTAGCATTAGCTTAGCATTACCTTTGCTGCAAAGTCAGCGTCAAGACGGCAATTATCTCCACCTCGTTAAAAATTAAGTGAATGAATTGACAATGTATATCTATTTTGAGCTGTTTCTCTGTGTTAAAAGTAATATTCAACGTTGAAAATGCACTTTATCTGCAGCTACTAAACTTCCTGGAACATCACATGACAAGCCGGTGTCGACCAGTGGGAGCACTCCTTTTTTGAGCCCGTGGTTTTGCAAGCATGTGATTGGCCAATGTTTTCCATTTTTTCTTAATAAGTTCATCTATTAAAATTCCTTATAAAAACAGTATATGACACACATAAAGCATGTTTTTTCACAAATGATTGTTTTTACAATAAACTGTTTGGGGTTTGAACCACTTTTCCCAAATAAAAGATCAAATAAAGTGTCTCTCACATCTAGTGAAAAAAAATGAGTGACACCTCAATGGACCGTTCAAACTGATAAGTTATTGCTAATGTAAATGTCATTAGTCTAAAAAGTGTGATGTGATCTATGTGAGATAAGCATCAAACTGTAAATCAAGTCCCACTATGTCACCTATAGGAACAATGAACGGTGCAGCAATTACTGTTGTAAAATTATGCTATACTTCGTTGTCAGTTAACGAAAATTAAAGTCAAAAGAAACATCATCATCTTTTCATTAACAATAATCTCTGGTGATCTCTGATTATACGTTATTTCAGCTAATCTAGAGCCCTGAAATACTTTGTTTGTTTCTGAAAATCCAAGCCACATATTTGAGTAACATTAACATTTCAGGAGAATATAATTATACTAGTCTTTTAATTCTTTGCCATTGCTGCAGATGTAATTAATTTATAATTAATGAAACAAAAGTATAGTCAAGAAAAAACAATTGGACATGATTAAAGCTGTTCACAACTCACCCAAGAAGAAGGCTACAACAACATCAATAAACCATAAAGTTTGTATTGTAAACAGTATTTTTTCATTCACATTTTAATTGCATTATAGCTAAAAAAATAAAATAAAAAATCTTCCTCCCAAAAATGTACTTCATTTGTTGCCAAATTGTGAACATATTCTTATACCATTGTTTGACTAAATGCATTATTAAGAAATAAGTTAGCTAAATATCACATTTCAACTAAATTTTAATGGGGTCTTTGTGTTTTTATGGTAAGTTTCAGTATAGGCAGAAATATTAACAGTAGAAGTGGTACAAACCATTCCTATCCAAACATCTAACAAAATGATATTTTTCACATAAATCAAAAGAAGTCCTTTGTGTAAACATACTTTGGTCTTCATTTCCACCTCGAGCCCAACAGGTACCTTGCACAGCAGATGTGGCAGGTCATGGGCATTTTTCAGTTTTGACGATGTAGCGACCTTTTTACCGTTACTAATATAAACAACATGACAGTGCTCTGATCAGATAAAACTACAGCTACTCACAGATGATAAATCATATCACCGGACAATTATTTATTTAACCCTGTATTACATGATTTTTGTTTTTGTTTTTGAGGGAAATAATATATCTGTATCTAATTTTAAGCTGCTTAGGTTAAGGGGTTACATGTTTGTGCATGCTTACACATGTTTCCAATGAGATATTTTGAAATTTAAACTGAATTGTTAAAATGAGAGTTCAACTTTTTATGGCACTCTGTTCCTTGTCGTGATGACGCTTGTAGTGATGACGGTCAAAAACCAGTCAGTCACTATTTTCATTGGTCAAACACTTCCAATGTATTTTTTATTTAAAAAGCATTTAGAGAAAAAATTTAAAGGAGCAGTGTCAGGGCCAAAAAACTGGTTTGTTGTATGAGGGCAACACTATAGAGTATCTGGCCTTGGCAAAAGCTTCCTATAGAAGCCCTCCCAGATGCACTGTGTCATATAGTCCCAGACTATCTACATATGTTGTGGTTACTTTTCAATAGGTAAAAAAAAACACAACAAACTCCACAACATACTAACAATGGTCCTCACAAATAGTTTTATGACTACATAAGGGAAATAGAACAACAAAACATTTTCAGTTTAGTATTTTCAGAATTTCATTGAGTGTATGCTCAGCTTGCCTTCATTATGCTGTTTTTCAGTGTAGACCTGCTAACTAAACCCAAAAGTCAAGCATGCGTGACCTTTTCTCTCAGCAGTGTGTGTGCAACCCATTCAAAAGCTTCACTCCACCATTTCCTTTTTAGAAACAGCAGCAGTCAGGCTCTAAAGCCTAAAATGTACAGCTCACACCATTCACCTCTCCACCTCCAGACTGTGTGTGCTTATGTGTGTGTGAGAGCAGGTAAAGCCATCTGTAGCACAGATCAGAGCCAGATGTGCCGAGCCTCTGCCACCAGCAGGATCACCTTACATGAATACTTTACCATGTGAGCCAATCATTTAGCCATATTAATTGTCAGTAAACTGGCCTCATAAAAGGCGGGCCCTCAGATGGCTGTGCACACACAGAAACACACGCTCGGTCGTGCATCACAGGTGGGTTCCTTCACTGACAGGAGCAGGCAAAGCAGAGTAACCAGTGGTAACCGAACTCTGATCAAAAGGAAGATTGACATAAATAAAGAGCCTGCAGGAATGCATTGTGCAAACAAAATATGAGCTGGGCCCCAACACATTCCCCAGTGGGAAGTGATGAGGAGGGGTGGAGGAGATGGGCAGAGCAAGAAGGGGGAGCATTCTTTTTTGTGCTCTGTCTTTTTTTTCTCTCTTTTTTTTTGGCATTTCCAGGCAGAATTTTAAAAAGCACAAAAGTTGAGGCCAGGTAAATGTTAGGTAGATGGGTACTCATCCCATTTAAAATGGGGAGATTAAAATGTGCACTTGAGGGCACAGTGGACTGGATTTCGCCCCTCCAGTGACAGTCTAATGTTCTGCCACCTATTGTTGTCACTTTTAAACAGAAGCAAATCTTCTGTAGCGGGGGAGTGATATTTAATCCCTGCTCACTGAACCTTTGATATGGTTAGCCTTCACCCATGGGCCTCTAAGGTTTGTGTACACAAAAGCACACACATACACACACAACAAAAACCTGTCTGGGGGACTTCCATGTAGCTCTGGTGTCTGTTGTCTCCATGTAAGGCTTTAAATGGACAGGGGAAAACAAAGTGGCACTATACACATTACCATAACAGGAGTTTACAGCTGGCACCGACCGGTCACTTCAAGCAAGCACTTTTAGTTATTCTTTCCAAAACAGATTACAGAGAGTATTGCTAAAAGGGAAAAGACTGCTATAATGGGCCGTACATCACCCACAAACAGTTGTCTTAGTGGGAAGGTATTCCTTTCTCAAATGTCTTCACAAAACTTTTTTGTCTTAATGCGTCATTGTGCATGCAAGCATGAGAACAGTTGATAAAGGCCATTTAAAGAATGAATACAAAAATCATGCACCCCAGCAACTTTGCAATCTCTTTAGGGATTCATATCCCCAGAATCTATGCGTTTATGTTTTTGGGGATTTTAGTGAGTACATCCTACAGAGAGGTTTCCCATAGGCCCCAGGGTGAGGGTTACACAGCCCCGAGGTGTAGGGTGAGGATAGGGTAAGGGTGCTGAAGGGCAGGGGGAGGCAGCTACGCTTTGGGACAAACTGAAGAAGTTCAGGCTCAATGGGAAATCACATGTGCACCTGAATGTTAACAAACACTGTGTCGGGCCCGGAGGCAGGTCACTGGAGATTTGATCATTATAAGCATGACTCTTGTGTGTGCAACAGCATTGAATACATACATTGAACAGCGTGAAATATGTTGCAAAATTTTAGAAACATACAGTATACAGTAGCTAGAGGTAAGATTTCTTTAGTTATAGTCATAATATTAAAAATGAAATGAATTATTCCATTCTTATTCCACACCTAGTTTTTGCACATTGCTCACACTGTGTTCCCTGCATGTGTTTGGTACTATGCTAATGCTTTATCAACTGGGTAAGGCTCTTCATTAACCAGAGTAAACTCAGCGTTTATTGAAAGAAGCACTATACAAAATAAGGAATGGCTTTTTGTTGTTGGCAAACAGTGTGCCAATGGGACTGGGAAGTGACATAGACTTGTTTTCCGTTGGGCAAACACAACTTTCAGAGACATTTTAAAGTAGATGAAAATCTTGAGGCGTCAGAGATGTACTCTGTATTTTTTATTTACTCACCACTAGAATTACTTTCACCTCACTCATTAAACATTTGTTATCTACCTCCATTTTCTGACCAACCTTTCACTCAGGCCAATCATGGAAGAAAAACACATTTAATTGTGAAGAAAAAAAAGAGGACAACGACAGGAAAAGGTTGAATAAAAGGAAAAGAAAAAAAAAGGAATGGTAAATCTAATTTGAAAAGCCAGATATAGCTGCAATTTTAGTTAACCCTGAGATAATAAACACTGATCCCATGCATCCACCATACGTGTGTGTGTACATGTGAATGATAGGGACCACAAGAGGGCAACAGGGAAAGACGAGACTATGTTTGTTTGTCCATGGCTGTTTCTCAGGCCCTTGACACTGGCATTCCACACACCAACTTTTCATAACTAGCTGAGGTCAAGCCTCAACACACCCTGTGGCTAACTTTAAATCCCCCTGCCCCTTACATATATACACACACACACACGACAGAAAAGGACAAAATGAAGTGTATGGTATTCGTATGGCTTTTAGTAGTGACAGTGAATAATCTCTACCAGCGGGTCAGCCTTGACACGCAGCAAAGAGCATCAGCGCTGAAGGTCTGAAGGGTTTTAATTGATGCTACAATGTGTACGCTGGAATTACAGAGCTTAAGTCAGAAAGCGAGTTAATGCTGTCTTCACATATTAATTAACATTGCTTTGAAACATGACATTTCCCATCCCTGCCACAAAGCAAGTGTGTCATCATTTCTCCTTTTCTTTTCTTGCTCTCATCCCTCCTTTTGAGCGCACAGAAGTGCTCGCAGCAGGTTTTACTCAAGAACACCTGCCGGGCACATGTATAAAGATGTATGGACCCCCAGTCTAACCTAAACACTTGCGAGCAGCTTTTTATACAGGCATTCAAAACAAACCACTTGAGCTGCGATATGCCCATGCAAACGAGTGAGACATGTTTAAAAGGTGCTTTTCTCACACATACTATGTCCTTCTAATATTCGCACACACGCAGACAAATCAGTGCCCCATCCCGGAGGTCAGAGCAAGAAGGGGGACGAGGATAGCATGCCGTTGTATTAGTGCACTTTTAGCGTGGAATGAAAAATGGCCATAAAAGGTAAAACCATCCCGCGCTGAACCTGCTTACTGTAAACAAGCCCAGAGGAAAGTGGGGCAGCTCAGATGCCATTCACAGAGGTGCACACCATGAAGACGAGACGGAGAGGGGCAGAGGACAAGAGGAGGGGCCAGGGGTTTATTCACATAGCAGCTGAGGTTAAAAAGGGGTCAAAGAAGATTTTAACCAATGAAATATATTGTCAAAACAAAAAGAAATGCTTGGTGAGATATGGAGTCATTCTCTGTTTATGAATGTTTTGGTCTTATTTCTGTGCTAAAAACTTATTTTTACAGCTTTGCACATTTGATTTATTTTCTACTTGTTTAATTTGGAGTAATTATACATTTACATTTACATTTACATTTACATTTAGTCATTTAGGAGACGCTTTTATCCAAAGCGACTTACAAGTGAGGAAAACAATGTAAGCAATTTTAACAACACAAGGTAACATAAGTACCCATAAGTGCATAAGTGCACCAAAAACTAGTCAGTTAAAACCCAGCACAGTTTACAAAGCTAAGGATATAAAGAAGAAGAAGAAGACAGGAATCGATAGAAAGGAAGTAGAATTCAGTGTTTGTCAGTCAGGTGTTGATGGAAGAGATGTTTTTTCAGGCATTTTTTAAAGATGGCTACTGAGTCTGCTGATCTTGTAGCAGAAGGTAGATCATTCCACCAACGTGGAACAGATCCAGAGAAAGTACGCGAGAGTGATTTTTTTCCTTTTTGGGATGATACCACCAGACGTTGTTCATTTGCAGATCGCAAGGATCTGGTAGGAACATAGGTCTGTATCAGTGAGTGAAGATATGAGGGGGCGGAGCCAGTGGTGGTCTTGTAGGCCAAGAGCATAGCTTTGAACTTAATGCGGGCGTCAACCGGTAGCCAGTGTAACCTAATGAGGAGAGGAGTTACGTGCGCTCTCTTCGGTTCTTTAAAGACCACTCTTGCCGCTGCATTCTGGATGAGCTGCAGAGGTTGTGCAGGAAGTGAGTCCAGCCAGAAGAGCATTGCAATAATCCAGTTTGGACAAGACAAGAGCCTGAACTAGGATTTCCGTAGAGTGCTCTGATAGGGAAGATCTAATTTTCCTAATGTTGTAGAGGATGAATCTACAGGACCTGGTGGTGCTGCCAACATGACTTGTGAAATTTAGTTGATCATCAATTGCCACTCCCAGATTTCTGGCAGTGCTGGACGGTGTAATGGTTGAGGCCTATTTGAATGGAGAGGTTGTGGTGGGTCTTTGGGTTGGCCGGAATCACAAGCTGTTCTGTTTTTTAGGTTCAGCTGCAGGTGATGGTTCTTCATCCAAAGTGAGATGTCACTCAGGCACGCCGAGATGCGAGCAGAGACCGTCGGATCGTCAGGTTGAAGTGTCATCTGCAGCAGTGAGTCGAGAATCATCCGCATAGCAGTGTTAGGAAAAGCCATGCTTTGAATGGACTCTTGGAAAAGAGTATATACATTTCAGACAGTAGAGTAAAAGTAATACAGAAACAAAAAAAATGCAAAATAAGTAAACAAACTGAATAGAAGAACATGAATTTGTTCTATATGCATTTTTAAAGAGTAATAAAAAGAAAGAATGACATAATAAAATTTCTTCAAAGAAAAAGATTGCAGAAAACTAATAAGGCCCTGTCCCAGTACCCTTACTTGTGCCCTTCAAAAGTGCATTCGCCTCGAGGGGCGCAAATGCGTAGTGTGTCCCAGTTCTCCAGTAATGTTCTCAACTGCACTTCACTGCGCCCTTTATCCACACTTCCAGCAAGTGTAGATTAGACCTGATTTCGCTGAAGGATATTACCCTCAATCCCTTTCAGCAACAACACTACATTAATGTTGTGCACGTGCCATGTCTATCTGCTGTAATTTCTGATAAATCCAGAAACAGTTTAGCAAACATGGCTACAAAAGACGGCATTGTGCTTGCTCATCTTTCTGTTTGCCCAAGGTCTGATCAAAATCAAAATAACAGAGAAGAGTGAGGTATACAGGGGTGTCCCAATTCTTTAATTTAACAGCTTTGGATCCTTCGTGCACACTCTTAGGAAGTGCTTAGGGTGTAGTGTGGGTATAGAGACTTGGCCCAAGAAAACCAAAATTCAAATCAAATCACCTTTTTGTTTTTGTTTATTACTTTACATTTGAAAAGGTATTTATTCATTCCATTTTTTACACGTGGTCCCGTTAGGGGCCATGGGTGGGGAACACCGTGGACAGTGGGTGGACATTCACTCTCACATTCATTCACTAGGGATACTTTGGGTTTGCCTACTGACCTACTGACTGGAGTACCCGGAGAGAACCGACGGTAACACAGGGAGGACATGCAGACGCCTCACAGAAAGTTGGTCAAGGATGTTCGAGTCGGCTCGAGTTTGAACGCACAACCTTCTTGCTTTGAGGCAAGAGTGCTGATACTTTATTTAATCTTTGAGGTTGGTTTTGTTGGTAATGCAAAAAAATCTATGTGATCAAAAACTTTATAGAGCTATTGTTCTGGAGGTTGCTGTAGTGTGTGTCCAGTGTACAAGGCATTGGACAGTTTAAGGTTACTATAACAACCCCGTCAGTTACTGGTGAACATCCACTCACGAGTACTCAAGAGTAAATATTACATTATGTCTTCAGTAGTTAACATGACTGGGCTTGTGTTAATTGTGTATGTCAACTTTCTTATCAAAAGCACTTTTATCGTTTTAATTTGACTGAAGACGTGTATACTGTATGGTGCTTCATGAAAGAAATGTTTTCCCTTCTATTGACCAAGAGAGACAGTACGGAGTGAAGATTTGAGTATTAAAGTGTGCTTTTGTTCCATCTGAGTCTGCCCTTCCTAATTCACTTTACATGTGCAGTTTTTCTATCTTTCCCTCTTTCAAGCTATAAATTCACAAATGGGCAGATAGAAAGATAAATAAATAACTTCCACTTATAATAGTGAAATTGCATTGAAAGAGCATTACTTTTCAAAGCCATAATTGCTTTTAGTACAGTTTTTTTGTGTGTGTTTTGACAGAAAAGACATGCTAGAAATTTGTATATGCAAACACACACACATTGACCAGGGGCAACGTAACAATGCAAAGTGGAAAAACATGAGTCGGGCTGTTGAGATGTGTTCAAATGAATAGGGCAAACCACGGCAAATGAAGAGATGCATCAAGGTGGAGGAGGCTGAATGAGAGATGAATGGAAGCAAAAGGGTGTAACGGGAAGAGGCTGATTTGCGTAATCCCATCGTGGAAATTGCTTTTAAATGCAATATTCAATTTCTGCACTCTGGGAAGCAAGAGAGGGACAGAGACGGAGAGAGAGAGAGTGGCTGACTTTTTTTGCTTAATAATAATAACAAAATAATGTACTCGAGGAATAAAAGCAAATAGGAATAAAAGCTTCAGGAGATGTAGACATTTCAATGTGGCACAAATGAAGCATGACAGCCTTCACTTTTCAGGCTGGAAGAGTTGGTTCCCACCTTGTCTTTTCTGACTCGACTGACACAAGCAGAAAACAACAGATATGTGGATGTAACTATTGTGGACAGCCGTCACAAGGAAAGGTCTTCCACAACATTAACATGGCTTTGAGTAGAATCAAGTCAAATTCAATCAGAGTCAAAAAGAAAAACTTGGAGCATTTTTACTTAAATTTAATAATGATCACTCTCAGGCTGAATTCAGAGGACATTGGTTAGTGCTTAGAGATGTATGGCTTTAGCCCGACTCTGCCAGATGGAGCTGCTCCACAGTACCATCTGGGAGTTTAAATAAATACCTGGTCAGTGATTGGATTTATCAACCGCAGTTTATCCAGTCAGAGCTGCGCCATGTTGTTTTACGTACTTAACGGGAAAGCGGTCGCTACATCTTCTAACCTAAAGCACGCCCAAAACCAGTCAGTGCTGCCACACGAGCCGGGATTCGGACCATGAATAGTTTGCTTTGAGGAGGTCAAGACTGACTTCAGCGAGTTTGTAAACTCACAGATATCGCTGCAGCACAAGCTTCTCTTAATAGACTAAATTAAGTTCTCCTCATCACTTTTAAGGGTGTGTTAAATTGAGTAAGAATAGGCACGGGTTTAAAAATGAAGGTCTCTTAATCACTAAGACATTTAACGCAGTTTGAAATCTGTTGTTATTACGAAAGTAGCTAATGTCTTTAGTTATTGTAGACATTAGTTATAAAAGCCATAAATGTCATGTAAAAGACTGAAGCTGAGATGAAGCAGAGTAAAATACTATGAAGCAGAAAATAGTGTGAGGAGCTTTGTGAACCTGCTGTCAGAGCCAACAAAGCCAAAGTCCAGACTTCACAGGACTTTTACCACTGCTTTGGTCAGAGGTCATTCACATAATTAGATAGATGAAAGATAAAAGTGCTTTTCAGACATTACTATGAGTCTAATCTAGTATAATACTGTAAATTCCTTTGGCTCATAAAGTCTGGCATGTTATGAATGTGATGCATATTTTGTAAAATGGTATAATATTCACAGACTGGTATAATCACTCTGAAGTTAAACCTAAGTTGTTCAACCACCAAGACACTTTTAACTGGTACAGTAACATGGCATCACTTAAACGTATACATATATGTTACAGGTTACTTGATAACTACTGCAGCCGCTCATCATCTCTTTAGTCAAACAAAATGATAACAGCTTATGAAGGACTTTGGCTTTATTTCCGAATATTTTATAAAACTTGTATAAAATATATAATTCAAAATCAATTAAAACTTTAATATGTCTGTTTTTTTGTTCATTGGCAACACCAGGGCTTAATTCCTAATACTGGTAGTGTGCTTTATTAAATCAACATCACAGACTGGATGAGTCCAAAGAGATTTCTGAATTATTAGTTTGTTCAAAGAAATGCATTTAATTCATAACCAAGGACTCATCTTGACAGTAATGGATATCAAAGGATGTAATCTCTACGTTAATTAGACATTCTTGGAAACCCTCCGCACATGCTGTTTTGAAACATATTTCATGAAACACACAGCCTGTTGAAAGATGTTGTAGCAGAGTTAACACTGCAACACAGGTGCACACTCGGAGTCACTTGAACACACACACACACACACACACACACACACACACACACACACACACACACACACACGGGCTTCGAAGCTGCAATCAACGTGTTTATACTCAGTGTCAAGGAACCTAGCTTGCGCTGACAAAAAGCACCAGGTGAAATGAGGAATGCCAAGAAATTGTGCTAAATGGCGTGCACCTCATCGTTCGTCTAAAATACTTGTCTACACACATTCAAGTCAGTGACGAGGACTGATCGAGTGAACGTAGACGGGGACAGCGCAGTCAAACAAAGGGGTAAAATATGAAGACAAGAGGAAGCGGAGAAAGCAAAATAAGAGCAGAAGGAAGCAGAGCGATGGAGCACAGGATGGAGCTGACAGATATTAAAACAGCAAGAGAGCTTTCCCCTTCCTGAGAGCTCATATGCAGAGATTAGTTGGGTGGGTGGGAGAGTGACAGCCTTTTTTTAAAAAGTTTAGTTAAAAGTAAAATACGTTTTAAAAGTTTAATTTGAGGCTTCTGATTGTAATATTAACAGTATTGCAAACTCATTTTAGAGCAGTTTGTTAGTGGAGGCATTACCTACTCACCACAGTCGTTTTTGCAGCGAAATCCTCTGTTAGGCTGCTTCAGTGAGTTGCCAGTTTGAGGTTGCTAAATGTCTCAAAGGGACAGAGGTTGTGGAAAAAAAAAATATATATATATATATATTTCAAATTTGAGACCAGCTAAAAGTCTTTTTTTTTTCCCCCACTGTCTGCTTATTGTCACAGAAAAAACACAGCCTTCTCTCTCCAACAAGGGGGAGAAGGAAGGTTGGGAAACTAATATTTCTCTTGAGAGAGATTGATGTGATCTGTTCAGCACTTCATTGTTTGAGGACGTTTTGAGCGAACAGGCTGTTCTCAACAGACCTGGCCGCGTATGTGTGTGTGTGTGTATGTGTGTGTGTGTGTGTGTGTGTATGAGTCAACAGCACACCGTGAGCATTAAGGAAAGAAATTGCTCTATTATTTTAGCGACTGCAACAAATCACTTGCTTCACCTTTGTCCCTCTCAATTGTTGGAGCTGAACGTGGACAAACTATAGCGGCGCACGCAGGACTGACTGCCATCGCCCGTGCGCTGCATTAGACCAGCCGAGTGAATAGACTCTTTCACATCCACAGATAAAGGAATAAAGCGTAATAAAATGTGTATATTTTATTGGCTGTTACACTTGAGTTGGCCTTTCATACTATTCAGGCAAGACATCTTTGAGAGAAACAGCACTACACTCACACTCGCAAGACACAAATACAACCAAGAAACATTACTCCAAGTGTTGCTTGATGTGTACACCTTCTGTAGCCATAATAGACAGGCTCTGTCTAATCAGCCGTAGATTCAACACTTCAACAGAGCAGGGAAGCATTTTTATGAAGCTGTCTCATCTGTTTTCACATTTTTCATATTTAATTCAATTCAATATTAGAGTGGCAATAAGAGCACAAATGTAATTCTGAAGTTTAACTATAGTACCTCAAAAATGTAATACTCTTGGCCTTAAGCTATGCTATTCCCAATCACTGCTATGTTTTGTGAAAGTTGACAGACTGCTGGTAGTGATTTGAATTAAGAACAACAGAAAACCCATGTTAATCACAGCTGGTGGTGGTGTTTATGTTATTTATCATAAACTGTGAAGGGACTTTTTTTTGTTTCCTGTTGCACTGAAATTATGGACAGATCAGATTTCTGCTTTGACATGCTTTTAAGAAAAGTTAAATAATATCTGTCTGCCTGTTTCATTTGTTTCTGCTAGATTTATCTGGTGTTTCACTGATACAATGCCAATGGCAGATTAAAATAGATTTTAAAGAGAATAAAGGAAAGGATTTCTGAACACTGTCAGAAACTACCAAAAAATAGCATATACTGATTGTAACCGATATAAAAAGGTTTGTTACCTGTTGTATCACTACTATAGAATATATTTAATGTTAGACTATGATGGAAATTAGGATAGCACTTCATGACAATATTTTTCCACAAAGTCTTATAAATGCTATCGAAAAAAAATTGAATAATTGTCTTAGGATCTGTTTCACAACCAAGGCCAGTCTTGAGCTCTCCAACACCAGTGCGTATGATGCTCATAATGGCCTATGCGCATCTCTTGAGACAAAGTGTTTTGTTCTTCCTTCAGATGCTAATGAGAAGTGTCAGGTTCCATCAAGCAGAAGACGACAGGTCCACATTACAGATGCATACATCACTGCCCTCATTTCAATGTAATAACACCTGTCGGGCATGATGAGGGTACAGCAAAAACACAATAATGCTACTTCTCTATATCTGTGCTCCAAGACTGCGCCCGCCTTAGATATACAGCGGTCACAAATGCCAAAAACGGTTGTGACCCCGTGGGGAATTTACATTAAAGTCTTTTTCTGGCTGAGTCGGCTGATCTCCCTTGCACATAAATCAGAGCAGACGATGGTTTTAACTGACGGATGGTTTATCTTTGCCGGCACCTTTTCTTCTTAGTGCTGCAGTCACACAAGAGAAAGTATTTGGACAACCTTGTGCTACTTCACTTGGCTGAGTGAATACATACATGAAAGGTCTGCATGACGGAACAGTGGTAGGATACAAGAGCTCAAAGTGTTTACTTGTTGTTTTTTGAAGTTCTGTCTGGTGCAAAGTAAAGAAGATATAATATTTAAGTTTTAATGGGTGCAGTAAATGTTGTTTTTGTTAGTAAAGGCTGACTCATTACCTGTGTGAGGTGGGAGAGTGACGCATGTTTAGTTCGATGCATTCTTTACATTACATGGATCATCTTCAGTCTATTGAACAAGCAACCATTGAATATCTAAAATCCCTAAAATGTACTGATTCAAATTGAATGGCAGCTTTTCTATCTACACATCCAACAAAACCGAACAAAACTTACACTAGGCATTGCCTGTAGATCTTATCATAAACACAATTGACCTGGTTGTGCTAAGGTGAAACAAGAAAGGAAATCAAACATAGCCAGTGCACTAATGGACCTGTGGCTCATAAACAGTCGGTTGCCATCACAGGATTTAAGCTTTTAGTCCGAACTACACAGAAGAGATCTGAGGCCGGTCATATGCGCACACAGCAGAAGCAGTAGAACAAGGCATTACCATAAATTCATTAGAGTGACTGGGCAGTATTTATAAACACATAGAGATGTTGTTTACAATGTCTGACTGGATGGATTACACATCTACGCAGACGAGTGAAGGAAACACTCCCGGCACACACACTGTTTACACTAGAAGACACACAGCGCGGGGGGGGGGCTCTGCCAGCTCCTGAGTGGCATGTTTTACACAGCCAAATAAACATCCAATAAAATAAACATGGCTCGGCTGCTCTCTGCTGCCGTGCTCCGTACAGGGACAGCAGCGCACGTCGGCGCATCCACGTTCGCAGGTGTAAGCTCAAAAGTAAGGGAAGAAAATACATGAGTGCAGGTGATTTAACTGAAACAAAGCTGATGATGAGAATTGACGGAGTGTAGGCACAAGACTAACTCTGCGATAATAATAATCTAAAACATAACAGGTTTGGTTTAGACACAAAAGGAATTGGATATGGTGAAGAAAGGAATGGATTAAGGGCTTAAAGTCACCTTGCGTAACTGTTAGCCAGCAGAGGGTGCAACTGCACTGGTAGCACCAGAATCTTTATAGAGACATTTAAGATGGCAAGTTTGGAAGAAAGAGCATGTTGTCTGAAATGGTGGAGTAATTTAAAGTGTATTTTTTACACTTATGACTCTGCTAGGGTGCAGTGTATTGGCCTGTTTTCTTTTTTATATGTGTGGTTTGGAAAAGAGCAATAATCTCTCACCACTTGCCATTGTCCCAGTGGCAGGAAACCTTTGGGAGGTTTCTGTCCAGCTGTGGGTACTGTGTCAGTGAAGCAGGCATGGTTCTAATGAACCTTATGTCTAGGAAACATTAACCTGATTTTATCAAATTTATTACATTTATTTTATTTTTGCAGTACAAGTTACGCAAAGGCTTTAAATATGGACATCATATAAAAAGACTGTGTTTAAGTTCACAATATTTCTGTATAATTGTATATTCTCATCAAAGTTTTTACGTAATTTATTCATTTTTATTAAACTTTCGTTTATCGTTTTTCACAAAACAAACAGACATTAATCTATACATAAGCAAAATTGGTTTAAAGCCTGAACCTGAGCTGATTTTCTGACTCCTGACTACAGCACACAGATGTATTTGACAAAGCAATGGTATTAGCCAGACCACAGAGGATGTGCCCTAACTCGATAAAGGTGATGATAGAAGGAAGAAGACAAAGAGCTGTGGAGATTTGTAGAAGAGCAGATGAATTAATTGCTGTGTGAAGAAGCGTATAAAGAAAGATGTGAAAAGGAGGAGGAAGAGGGGAATCAGACAGGTCGGACTATGAGAGTACACACAGGCACACTCTGTTTAATGTCTCGCTGACATTTCTGCTCTGCATCCCCTCCCTCCACGGCGCACACTTTAACTCGGGACGAATGGGCAGCAAGGAAAAGCCAAGGGAGCATGCACCAGACTCTGGGAGGAGACGCAACAATCCGCCTGTACTTCACTCAAGGTCACAAGCTCCAGACAAGATCAAGGGTCAGAGTTGACAAGGGGGGCAGCCAATCAGGAGGTAAGGGATTGGGTTTCAAGTGCTCTCTAGTGCGGTGTATACAAAACAGTGGATCTGGACACAACACTTTCAAAAGTTGAGATGAGTGTTAATATTCTTGTCCATTAATAAAAAATTTGTTCAACATAGGTTTAGAGCATTAAGACGACACTAAAAGGTATACACTGACCAAACACTAATGGGTAATTATTTATTTGGCATCTTTAAGTAGGTCTGCCGGGAGAATAAAAAGTGAATGAAAATCTGAACAATCTGCATGCTGCGTGTTGTTTTCAAGGTTTCCCACCCCTCCTCATTGTCCGTTTCATTTAAAGCAGTTCTTTCATCTTTGCGTCCATGTTTTGAAGCCTTAAATGTGTTTGCATTTGGGACAAAAAGAAGGAGCAGTGCACTTTGAGTTTGTGCAGGGCAGTTAAGAGGCTACCTAATAGTTCACTCCCTCAGTCCTTGAGTAAATTCCTTCTGGATACCGTCACTCCATTAACCTATGCAGACGGGCTTGAGGCTTGGGTTCACTGTCATTGCTTCATGTCTGGTGCTCATTTCATCGCTCTAAACCAAACCATCTGTGTATTTAGCCGGTGGAATGCTCTTCACACACATACACCTACCGTCCATTGACCCGGCCCTAAATGGTGGTGTCCATATCAACAGACGAAAGATGTTTGCTACCAGCTTTCTTGTTTGCTCGTAATGTTGTAGTCTCGATTGAGTGTGGAGTGAGATCAAAACCTGGAAACTAAAGACCGAAGCTTAACAGACACAGCAAAACACAGTTAAGAGTATAGAAAGATAAACAGCAGGAGATACCAATGAACATGTCTATTTAATAATATTTCACTCACAAATCACACCACGTGACAGACCATGATGATGTTATTGGTTGCATTTAAGGATAATGCAGACAAATAAAATAAATGTGGCCTTGTGATATCTTATTATTTCAAATCTTATTGTTATCTTGACCAGATTAGGATCCCCCTAACGTCTACAAGACATTAATGAAAAGGTCACTACTTGTTACAACTTCCCTCTCACTGCCCCCCTTTTTATCTTTCATTGAGAGCGCTGCTGTTTTTCATCGAGACCTTCTCAGAGCAACATGACGGGGCCAGTTGGCTCAAGCCATGCTGTGAGATTCAGGGACAGCAGGCAGCAGTGGAGTCCTGGCCAGGTCGGAGAACAATCCACTAACTTGATCAGCACAAAGACAAATAGAGGGGTGATTGCTTCCCCGTGGCCCATCTGGCTTCTCTTAAGATGTCAGGAGGAGAGAAGCAGGGGTGGGCGTGTGCGCACGTCTTTGTGTGTCTACTTTTAAAAGGCTGCCACTTTACATAGGGGATTTCAAACACACCACCGACTTGCCGACCAATTACAGCCAATCACTGCTGTCGGCCCGACTGCTTTCTGCCGTCAATAAAAACATTTTTGTTGGGCTTGCCCAGACCTTTCAGGGCCACAGCCCGGGACAAACAAAAGTCTCACTTTGTGTTTTGACATTCAAGAATGGAAGCAGTAGAATTCCACCGCCAAGAAATAAAATGTCTGTAATTTAGCAGCGGAAACCAAGGGTTGGATTGAGTCTTAAAGGAGTAGAGCACATAAGTGCGAGTGGGTGCCCACAGGTGGAAGTTGGTTAACACAGTAGGTGGGTCACTTCCCTGTGTGTTGCAGTTATTTTAACTGCACATTAAGTTCCCATTTCAGAATGATAACCTCCAACATAACTCAGGACCACCTTAGTTTTAATGCACACAGCTAATCCTGGGTCAAAGTTGGAGCAAGACCTTTGTTTTCTTCTTCCCTGTGTCCTGCTAACACTCCCACCTGCTGGCCTACTGCTAAACAGCACCAGCATCAACATGACTTCATGACAGTTCCACACCATTAGCGTTCACATGTGTTTATTCTAACACAGGTCTCTTGTATCTAGGCAGACCTGGGCCTTTTGGGCTTCTCTGTCTGTTCTTCTGCCTTTAGGCTAATAGTAAGCAGAGATGCTGGTCTGGTAACTGTCCAAACACCAGGACAATAATAATGTTTGTTGTCATCACAGACACACAGTTTCATTTCAACTCATACTCAAGCATCTGGCTTGTATTAACTGTAGCCCAGAATCTCACAAACCTTGGTATGATCTGTGTGTGGGTCAATGTGAAGCAAATGAACTGTCCCAAAGTTATTAAAGCAACATTTTAGTGCATCACTCCTATCAAGATCCATAATCCATCCAACCAGACTTCTGCTAACACAGGTATACACAGAGTCTAACCCCGGCACATGCCTCAATGTTAGGCAATTAAGGGTTCTTAGGATTGTTCTGAAGAAACAAATCAAAATGTTATCAACCACCAGATTACAAGTGAGCTATTATGAATTTTTACTAAATAAATAAATACTTTTGGCACCGACACCAGGTAGAAAGGGTTAAGATTGCGTTGTCCACTGACAGTGTGTTAAGTGCAACTTTGTGCATGGGCTGAGGAATGCCCTTCCCTGTTAGGAGTAGAGGGTAGGGGCCCGGGCAGGGGCTTGGAGAGGGGCCCTATGTGTGTGTGTGTGTGTGTGTGTGTGTGTGTGTGTGTGTGTGTGTGTGTGTGTGTGTGTGTGTGTGTGCGTGTGTGCGTGTTTGTGTATATTTGCGTGTGTATTTGCGTGTGTGTGTGTGTGTGTGTGTGTTTGTGAGTGAGCCAGTGGGAGCTTAGCAAGAGGCCCTGTGTTTTGTTCTGTTCCACATCAATGGGACGTCAAGCCGGGTTTGGGCCTGACAGCACTCGGATTAAAGGTTTTCTACCAGACTCTCTGTACCCCTCCCCCGACACGCACAAACACACACACACGCACTCACAAACATGCACAATGGGCTGAAAGAACGCAGACTTAACTCGTGGAGTACTAAATTGTAATTTGCAGGTGGCCACGGGCAATGGGACAAGCCCTCCCAATAATAAGGAAAGGGGTTAACAAAAGTGTGTCTGCTTATTATGTGCACACCCTGACAAATAGGCGCAACTAAATGTTGTAAGACGCAGCTACACTAAACACTAAAAAACAAAGCAACGTTTTATTTAAAGTGTTGTTAATAACCTCCCCCAAGATTCGAGCTGCTTAGGCTGCTCAGTCAAAATGCAAAAAGAATAAATTTACAGCTCCCATAAATACATCAGATTAATGAAGTCATTTGGGCTTGGGAAATAATTTCTCATAAATATCTGGATGAGTTTGTACACTATAAGCATCTTTGTTTAAAGGGCTGTCAGAGATATTGAACTCTTTCAAAAGAGGAGCGTGTAGCGGGAGATGTAAAAGCTCGTATGGCGTAGTAAGAGGAATATTTGAGAATAAAACAGAAAATATAAGAGCATGCAAAGGCCAGGCTAAGAACTGATTACAAAACCAGCTTGATGAGGACAAAAAAACACTTCAACTCAATATATATGTGTGTGTGTGTGTGTGTGTGAGTGTGTCTGTGTGTGTGTGTGTGTGTGTGTGTGTGTGTGTGTGTGTGTGTGTGTGTGTGTGTGTGTGTGTGTGTGTGTGTGTGTGTGTGTGTGTGTGTGTGTGTGAGGGCCTGTTGCATGGTTAAATAAAATGTGTCTCCTGTTCTGTTGGGTACATGGCTGGTAAATTACAAATTTATACACATTTTTAAATCATAATAGACACAAGCACAAAACCTTTTCAGAGTCTCCCAATGTTGTAGGACAAAATAGTCCTGATGCATAAGCTGGGGCTCTTCAGAGCAGCGACTGGGAAATAGATCTTCATTACTTTGATCTGATTATATGGAAACCTTTGATAATACAGACAGGAGTGTTTATTTATTTAGTTCGATTTATTAATGTGTTGTCTCAATGTTCTTTTAAATGAACACTAAAATCAAGGTTGAGTAATAAAAGTTGAAGAATAAAAATGGTGAGTATAGATTTCAGTAAAAGCCTCATTATGTTGGCTGAATTTAAATTGAGAATAGCTGTGCAGGTTTAAACAGCCACTCTTAAAGAACTTCATCGAGAGGGGACGATACAAAAAGACACTCTGTTTTGAGATATTGTCAAGGGTTCTGTTTGCTTTAGACAGAGCTGGCATTTAGAGCAACTTTCTAAGCTCAGCTAGGGGCAGTGAGCTGGGCGGGATGAAAGGAAGGGAATACTTAAGCCCATCAGTACTCAGGCTAAAGACGATACGGCTTGTGCTGCTTTTCCCCAGGTGGCTTTGCAGATCCAGCAGTTCATGCCTTCACCGGACACTCAGCTGACAATAAACACGTTTGATGCCGAGCGGTGTTGGGCTGCCGAGTTCCCACTAAACCCCTACGGTTTGGGCGTTGGGGGAACACATCCGCGCCAACTGCCTCGGATCCCCCATGACTTAATTAGTGCTCTGTGATTTCCCGCATTAGTTTACTGTATAGGAACAACTTTTATCCTTAACTGTAATCAGCTTGCCCAGAAGAATAGAGCACAATAAGAAGGCGGCTGTTTGAAGTTTTCTTTGTGTTATCTGTGCACAAAAGCCCAGTGCAGCTCGCCTCTGAGTCTAACAGGCCAGGAGCACAGTTACCTGAAGTACCAGTACAGTACCTGTATGTGGCACCTGCAGCATGTGCCCCGGTGCACAACAACTGGTTTTCATTATTCTTTCATTACAATTATCTTAAGCTTTAAGCGTCATTTCCTCCTAAAGGCAGTCTTGTTTGCCTCATTTAAGTGATCACACTAAAAGGAATTCACTGAAAATATTTAGGAATCCAAGCTGCATTTTAAGTGTTGGAGAAAGTTTCCTCTCTCTGATTAAAAGGATTATTCTGAAAGTGAATAAAACCTACCATTTATTAGCGTTTGCCCTCCTCACCCACTGAAAAAAGATTTGAGTGATGAATTCTTGAGGTGTCATTAATATGCATAATCAGGCATGGCTGGACATTAGCTGAGCCTTTTAGGTTTATTATCAGAAGATGACCATGACAGACTGCGGCTTTTATGAACCTCCTTACATTTCTTATAAAATATTCTGTTCCCTCTGATGATCAAGGTGACCTCCAAATGGATTGTCTTTCACTGTCTGGCCAAGAAAGGAGTTCATAGTGGTTCATAACACATAATGGCATTTACATTCCCATTTATGCATCTAAAAAATAAAGTATAAACCTATGATGCTGATTTGTTTAATACACTGAAGATGATACACCGCGCAGCACTATTGGTAAAAAATTGCATGCTGTTGATTGAATTCACTGAGGGTTTAACTAATACAACGATTCGACTACAATGATTTTGATGTTTTTCAGTCTTATGTATTTGACAAGAGGCAGGAAAAACGATCACCGCGCGCTCAACAGTGTAATGAGTCTGATGGAATAAGAGGTACAATTGCGCCATCTAGTGTCAACAGGACCCAAATCCGGAACTGTGATAAAACTTTCAATAATTAATATGTTTCAACTGTTTTCATTAGGCCAAGCTAATGAACTGCCTATGGTTTGTTCAGAGTCCACTATATTTAAGCACTCAGTAATGACTTTTAATGACACACTCTACAAACCTATTAGTAAAGAACTGTTTTATCTTTATTACCATGGCTAATCCAGTAAATTATTTCCATTAAATAATAATAATAATAATATCAAAACGTTATGGTGGCCATATTCAGGATGACCACAAAGAGAGATACATCTCCATGAAAACTGACAAAAACAGACGAGGTATACCCCTATCTGCCTACAGGCTAAACAAAACCTACCATGGCCCAAAAAAACCTCCAATGGATGGATGATTAGATCCACACACATTAGGAAGTGTTTATATCTGCCCTTCTCAACAGCCAGAGTTAAAGGTTCTCAACTTAAGCTCACAGATTCTCTTCACTGATTTCTAGATAATAGAGAAATACTGTGTTCTTGTTCTTGACGCTGCATTAGCTGAAATATTCCTTCTGTCACAGTGCCACCCACCAAAAACATTATAACAACATTTCTGTTTTGGTTTTTTAAAAAGTAAAACTTGCCACAATAAATTAACATTACATCAAACTTCTAGCTCTGAGTTCAGTGCTGGACTTTCTCATCGATAAAAAAATTCTTGACAATAAAGCCTAGATGATTTCACAAATTATTCCTAATAAATAATGCCATCAGGTGATTCACATGTGAAGCATCCATGTCTCTTTCAAACTTTTCAGCTTTTTTATTTGACGTAGTGTTTGCTTTGCTTTATCTTAACATTTTCCATCGTGTTTCCCAGTCAGAGGGTGTCATGATGCATCACACCCAGAAGAGGGCGACACAGTGTTGTGTTTCAAATGTTTTAATAGCCCCTCTGGTTACTGAACCAGGAAATATACAGTTTTAGTTAGCCTATTTGTTAAAACTGCATTCACTGCAGGCACAAACTACCTCATAAAGGATTCTATTGGTTACACATTAAAGAAAGCTCAAATAACTTTCACACAAACTAAGGGATATATGGACAAAACTAAATGATATTGCTCTGTGGGGCTATGATGCCCTCCACTTCCTGTTTTTTTTTTTTTTTCCAACTATTAAATGAAGCCATAAACATGTTCTCAAACTGTGTTTGATTAAAAATAAACTTTTTTTTTTCTTTTTACTCTTATACAGATACAGACATATAACAGAATAAGACAATTCTCACTCTTTGTGTGGCGTCTGTTTACCTGACAGTTGTTTATGTAACGCAGCCAACACCTGCCCCAACAGAGTCTGAATGTCCCACACACCTGTTGAGCGTTCACATTCAGCAGACCCTACACACACACACACACACACACACACACACACACACACACACACACACACACTTCAGTCCAGCAGCTGCCATGTAAAGCCACATACCGGTCTGTCTGGTTTCCCGCTCATTTGTGTACCTCAAGATAAGTCAACTTGTGATATGACAAACTTCAGAGTGTTTCTTTCATCAGGGGTAAATGAGTACCACAAATCTTTAGCTTGAGTAAAGGAAGTGTTAAATTATGTATTGTGGATAAAACTTAACATTAAAAGTGCAGAGTGACCCATTATAAAACAAAAGGCTTTACATTTTCTCTCAATCACCTTTTATTCTGCCTCTAATCTCTCATCTAATGCCACCCTCCAGCAAACTAAATATTTGTTTTAAATTAACTACATTGTTAAAAGTCCACAACTGCATGACAGAACATGCTATACTTGTATTTGCATGTTGAAGGGATAGTTCTGCATGAAAGTCTACATTTGTCAACTAAAAAAAATGCGAGTGTACTGTCCATGTAAGCCCAGTGACTGCTGGTTCAGGGCCTTCCATTTTTCTGCCTCGATCTCAAAGGAAATCTGAATGGAACATAAAAAGTAAGATGGTTAAGATAAAACAAACATGCAAGATGTTGTGTGAGCTTGCTTGGATGCTACAAAAACTAGGCAAGCCACAACTATTTATTGCTTGCTTTTTTCCTGCCGCTACCTAAAATGCTTTCTAACATGTTACAACAGCTACAGAGGCAAGTGAGTAAAGCAGCCGTTTCAGAACAGTGCAGTGCAGTCAATGGAAGGTAAGGTACTGTTGGTCTACAAATATGACAAGTTCAGTTCATGAAACAGAAAAAAAAAGAAATTTATTAATTTACCAAGCATACAAAACAAATAATTTCTTCAACCAATGCAGTTTCAGTGCAATTTCAAAATATACATTTTCAGCAGGGCATGTTAATTTAAGTTCTTCACATCATAAACTATTTAAATAATTTGATTATCATTTGACATTTGTCCTAGCCAGAGGAAGCTTCAAAGTTATACCTTCTTAAACTAAAACTGTACACTTCAAATATGTTTAAACAAAAAAGCACTACCTCACAAATGAAATATTAAATACATAATACTTAAGTACTTTAGTACAAAACAAAACCAATGCATTTGTAAACAAACTTCATAAACAAAAACTGTGTGGTTACAGATATTTGGTTTGTGATTTAAATAAATATCTAGTCAAGTCACTGTACACCATTTGTTTACATGAAATGTTATTTGGTGTGCAACTGTAGCAGACGGTCAGTTACAAGTAAAGGGTCTGGAAAATATGGACCACATTTCCTCTCAATGTACACTTTAAATACAATAAATATTACTGGAGGCCAAATTATCATTAAATTATTTTTTCATGTGGCTGTATAACTGGACAACAGTACGGGAAAATAATTTGTTCTCTGAAGGTTTCAACGTCATAGCAGTGAGCTTAAGGATGGCACTGCCAAAACAACTAACTACTTTGAATTGAGTCACTTTACAGTGATTTAGCTGAAGTACTTCTGGCTGCGAAAAAAAAGGCCCAATCAGTGGTTAACAACTACATCCACCATAAAAAATCAACATCAACCAAAACTTCAGCAAAAATAAATACAATACTGGGCTTTTGGTCATGTTATCCGAAATCACAGATAGCCAAAAGTATTGCTATGCCAAGTTGGGCAAATGCTACTGATTCACTAAACACAACATTTTTGCTTTAGATCTCCTCTGTGGTGCTACAATAAAGCTGCTACATAAAACTGAACATTGAAGCAACAACAGGCCATGACCAACACTTTGCATTTTGATCCAGTTGAGTGACTGTCTATTCTTGTCATGTCAGAGGTTTATACCTTGAGATTTGTTTCCATTTCATTTCAAATTATGCACAAGTTAGTACATTAGTATGTTACCGCTACAGCCAGAGTCCCTGGGGTGTTAGTACTGTAGCTGTCAACAGTGCACCAAACACTATTAGTATATCAAAATGATCTCACTGACTGTAAGATAACGTGTCAAATACTCTCATAGATATTAAATAATTGTGCTACTCTTTCAATACACAGGATTAAAAAATAAAATGCACACACACTTTCAGTCTGTAATCAGGCACACAAAATATATATACTGTATATATAATGTATATTAGGCCTTCTGTCAAAGAAAGTTTTTGCTTATACAGCATGTTAATTGTACAGAGGTTACTGTATAAATTTCATTAAAAAGTTCTGTTAATTGTTAATATTTTCAAAACAACTGGACTTAAGCAGCAAGAAAAAACACAGCGTTTACTGGTAGACTGTTTAACCCATCACACAATGAGGCTGATTGAAACACTAGCTCAGAGAGCTCAGTCAGCTTGAGCCACATGTCGTATAATAGTCCGCACAAATA
Organism: Neodontobutis hainanensis; assembly: GCA_024349245.1. Lineage (NCBI taxonomy): Eukaryota > Metazoa > Chordata > Actinopteri > Gobiiformes > Odontobutidae > Neodontobutis > Neodontobutis hainanensis. The sequence continues at coordinate 6,729,797 of JALDNG010000005.1, forward strand.
TACAAAACTGTGGAAATGAGAGCCGAGTGTGTGTGCGTGTATTACTGTGCTTTCAACAGTGATGGGTGATATGGAAAGGCAATAGTCGCAAATTAAAGGGTAATTCAAAACCTAAAAACATAAGCCAAAAGTGCAAATGCACAGCTTTATAGACATTTTTGGTAGAATAATTATTGTCAATATCAGATGTTGGGACATTGCTCATTGAAATGGGTCTAGGAAGGTTAACTTTTAATGCATTGATCTGAAGAGTATTAAAATTTTTGTGACCCATGTGAATAAGCATTAAATTACCCATTAAGGCTTATTTTCACTTGTAGCATGGTTTATACACATTTGTTTCTTCCATCTAAAAGTTGGAGCTTTAAGTGTAACAACACAACTTTCTGTCCATTTACTGTTTACCTAATGCACTCTTCCTCCAATGCGTTTTCCGATTCCTCATTCTCACTGTCATCAAGCTCAGGAAGATCTCCCCAGAGAAGAAGATTAAGACCTACAATGCAAGAAAGCATGCTTATAAAATTACAACAAAAGAATCAAAAAGTGATTCACAGTGATTAACCCAACCTGTTGAATCCAGTCTGTTCAGAGTCGACACTGCGTCACTATTGAACATCCAGAAATGGCCATTGTTACAGGAAAGCAGGCAGGGTTTACAGGGGGCCACAACGTGATAGCCCACAACATTTCCACTGGGGATAAAGAAGAAACACATGTCAGCATTTTGAAGGGGCACCAACTCCACTGGTGGGTCACCATTATCTAACACATTTGTTTTTGACAACCAAACTTGACTACAAATAGATCCCATTAAGTTTTTTTTAAAAAAGCATCTTTGTTATTGACAAAATGCATATAATAAATGGAAAACAATGTTAATAGGATTACAAGATTGAAAATACGAGGAAGTTATTGTTTTACATAATTTTAGAGAACAGAGCAAGTGTAATTATGATTAATGATTGTTACAATTATACACTTAAATACTTATAATATAATAATAATATTCATACAACAATTATTCACAGTGTAAGCACTACAAATATCACCAGGCAGTTGTTTGTTTATGGACTTGGTTTTAACGTATTACATCAGCAGATGTGACTAAAGCAAAACCTGTAGCGTATATAAGAGCATCACATACCACTTGAGACAAGCTATGTCTCTCAGTTTGCATTTGCAGCTTTCAGTGGAGTAGCAGCTGGCCACAAAGTCAACAGTTCTTGGGGGAGGGCGCGTGTAATGAAAAAAACAAACAGAAAGATTAAACCTATACAAACACAGTCTTTCTCAACAACATGTTAACTATAGTCACTATTTAACACTTGGTATAAAGTTATTAGGCATTTCAAGAGATTTGCATAGCTTCGTGCATAATACACTAGCAACGGCTGATCTAAACAAAGACTAGCAGTAGTGTTAGCACCAACCTGTTGGGAGGTATGTCAGTCGAAAAAAGCTCGACTTCTGTGTCTGCAAGAAGCACTGCCTTCATTCCTCTTGTGCAGAGCAGACTGTCGCAAAATATACAGTTGACCTGGGTAACACACTTGTTTTTGAAATTAGCGTTGGATGTAGACATAGTTCTCTTGCTAAAATTGACGACCTCCCTCGCTCTTCCAGTCTTCAATAACAGTGCAACACAGCAACAGTGGCCCGGTGCTGAAATACTCGCTGGCGGTCTAATTTTGAATAGGTATATAATATTTAAAAAGCTTTAACGTATTTACCATCAGCGTTTGTGCCCTTGTTTCAAACGTTAGCCTTCTCTCGACGGCAAAACGAAAGGTGGCTAACGTTAGCTTGTCAAACAATCGCACCGAAATTTTCTTTTATCGGTTTTACAAGGCAAAAATAAAAGAAAACGTTTGCCTTTATAATGACAAAACACTTGATATTAGCGACTAAAGCTTCCCTTTCAGAGGGGTAGTATATGGTCCATTCAAATGTTGTTAACAGCTAAGCATCTCTCAGCTTTGTTTACAACTTCCTGGTATTTAAGGTTACTTCCTGAAACTATCTTTAAAAGACCCCAGACTCGACTCTGATTGGTTAAACTTCAGAGTAAGGCACGCCATTGGATACTTTCGCAGCAGTGACTAAATTTGATTAGTTATCATTTTAAGTTATTAAAACGGCTACCCCAAAATAGGTCGATTGTTGTGTTTGCATGTCATTCTGCCAATCATACAATAAAAAAGATCTGTAAATATGTTTTGGTTTTTACAACTTCACATATGAAAGTTGTGATAGTTAACGTAGTTTTTTGTAGCCTACAATTACTTAGGCTATAAACCTTATCACACTTTTTTTGTAATTAGGCAACAAACCTACTCTAATTTATTAAAACATCACATATAGCCATTGCATTTAAAAGATTGAACAATAAATCACACAAAAATATATAGCCTAAATGACCTGGTCCTTGCTCTGGGACACATGAGGGAAAATTGTAGGATTCAGGAATTAATAGGCTAAATAAATATGTAAAAAAAAATGTCATCAATGAGCAGGCATAGGCTACCTTGCGCATTGGGCTGACCAGCCAGCCCCTTTAGCTCTGCTTGGATCCTCCTCTAGTTCTTTAGAGAGGGAAAAGAGGAGGAGAGCATGAGTTTAGAAAGTGGACGGACAACCGCGACAAGAAGGGCCCTGCTGGAGCTAAACAACTTCTTTAACTTCTGACTAATAAGTTGTCAATATTTCTTCTGGAAGCGGGGAATGAATATCCCACACAAGTTATTTGCACCATAACCGTTTTTGAGGAGGAGGCGAGGCCAGGCTCCGGTGGCAGATGGGATCCACACAGCAACAGCAGCAGCAGCGCCAAACTCATAATGCGCCCTGAGTGAACACAGCCTGGGAGACAATACGGATCCGCGGGCACTCTGAGGAGCTGCATTTCTGATTCCGGGGGATCTGTTTTTCTGTCTGAACATCCTCTTGTGTGTTGGTCCTCCACTCCGCGGCTGATTTTATCGACTGACCGACACGAAATTGACTTCACTTCGGGGGCAAGTGATTCGATCGCCAAACTCAGCCATGACGTCTCCGGCGAAATTCCGAAAGGATAAGGAGATAGTGGCCGAATATGAAACTCAAGTTAAAGGTAAAAGTTTTTTCAAAGCGTCCACTCTGCTTATATGCAATATAACGTCTTTTGTACGCCAAAATGTGATTTGTCTTTACAAGCCTGGATGCATGCTTGCTCGCTTTCTGTAGCTTCTCTGGAAGACGTAGCCAATGATCGCCTTGAACGCAGCACGCAGATGGTTAACAAAGACTGATCAATCTAAAGTCAGTGTCGCTGTTAAATGTGACTTTTCATTGAAGAAAGACTTGTGTGAGGTTGGTTTGTGCACGCTGTGTGGGCTCAGAGCTGGAGTTTTCGACTCGGAACAAGGCAGGGCGTTTTCTCTGCCTCATGGTCAGCATGTCTGCTGCTCTGCTGCGCCCTACCTTCACGTTGCATCTGTGAGCGTCTATTGCTTTGACTAAATTGCAACTAGCGGATCAATTTGTCTTCGATTGTCAGTGGATCTAATAGGTATAATAATGTAGCAGGGTGGGAGAGCAGATTGTATTGGTGTTACTGTTCACTCAGCGGTTTACTGCCAGCTTGCTGTGTGTGTACACTCTGCTCCCTATCGTCAGCCACGGTGATATCTTATCAAATCTTTAGATTCACTGAGATAACGGCTGAGAATTGGGGGATGGATTAGGTGGTAGGAAAGAGTAGACACGATATGCTTCATAAGCTGCATATTTCCACCGCTGCTGCAGTGCCGATCACCATGTTTTCTCCAGCTTGTCTATTTCAAAGCTCATTGTCAATCTAGGGTTTTGCTAGTTTTTAGTTCTATTTTTGTTGCAGGTGGCGATCTGTTAAAATTGAATGAAGTCACAAGCATTACACAAAATAGAGACAAAACAAAAACCAAGGGGTCTCTTAATGAACACACCCTCTAAAGTTTTATATAAATGTAAAATTTTAGTGAATGATGATGATGAGTAGAACTACCTTGTAATCTCTCTCTACCACCATGTGTGTTTATTACCTCCTTATTATCTGTTTCCTCTTGTTTTCTCTGTTTAGCTGCTGCTTATTCCTAACACCTTTTTGTACAGGCTTTCTGTCTGTCTACTGTGTTTGTCACTGTGTGGACTTTACTGTTAGTCCATCGACCCATTGTGTCGATTCCTCCTGTCAGCCACTGCTTCACAGTGAACAGTTGTGTTGAACTACCTGTGTCCAGCTTTTCCATGTCTGGCTCCCTGGGACTAAAGATGAAAGTCTCTACTTGTACACCCACATAACTGTTTTAAGTGTGTGTGTGTGTTTATTTTTATTTTTTTCTCATGTGAGTTGAGGCGTCTCCAGCTGCTTTGTGTCTGCTGTGACATTCTCAAAAGCCTGCTGCTCTTTGAGTCTGTCATTACTTTGAACACTGCTCTTAGACATTATTTGATACAGGGATCAAGAGACACAATGCACACAAGACACAAACATATGCTCAGACAAACATCTTCTCAGATTTGCAGCATCATCAAAGAAATCTATTTAAATCCTCTTACGATTTAAAGCTATGCAGCATGACAAAGGATACAGATTCTAGTCAAACACACAGGTATTGTGGTTTTTCAAAGGATTAGTCAGGAGAAGCTGTTATTTTTCTATACCATCTGCACTTTTTGCAAAGTGATCTTGGGTATGTAGCTGTTATGGCTCTTTAAAACATGCGCAAATTAGAAATGCATAGACCACTTTATAAGAAGCTCCAACCTTTTATTTTTATTATTATTTTTTGGTTATGCACAGAATGAGTGCTGATAATCAGGCATGACATCTTGGCTTGTACAATACATGCTCCCATTGCTCCGGATGAGAATGTATGGGAAAGAAAGAGATATAATGGATGCTGAAGGAGGCAAAAAAGGAAATAAAAAGTGGCAAAAGGTGAATTGGAAAGTATATAGTTTACAAAGCTTTTTTTTCTTGAAATTGAATCCAGAAAGTGGCTTTGCTATTGAAAGGATTTCAAATGGCTTCTAATCATCATTGAGGCAGGGCGTCACAGCACTTTCCCATAAATACACTTTAAGCAACATGTCTTCTTTGACAGTCAGAAAGGCCACCATGCTATTTGAATCAGTGTCTCTTAATGAGACAATTGAGTAAGATTCAACTAAACTAACCACTTTTGGGGGTGGCTCCGTTATTTGATCTGTCAGTGCTTTAAACATCTGGAATGTTGATAAGTGGTTACCTTTGCACTTAACTAACATCATTGCCACTAGGAAAACTAATTCTAGTGTTTTTGTGGTTTGTGAGTAATATAAAGAGTTACATCAGTCTAGTGTTATGCCGAATTACCAGATCATTTTTACACATGCACACACTCCTCAAGGCATTGCTCTTTTTAACAGATGTACCATTTTAATTGCAGCCTACTATTGAACTCATAGGTCTGATCCAAGTCTCTATAAACACTGGTGTGCCTTTGGCCATAATCTAAAGCTGTCGGCCTATCTCTGTGTTACTAAACTGCATGTTTATGTGGCAGCCAGAGGAACATATGATTTTGAATAATTGGCTGCTTTCGCTGACAAACCATTCAGTATGTGTCACTGAACATTTCACCAGAGTCTACAGTTTATTGGTGTGTTTCTGATCTGGTAAAGGAGTAAATCTGGAAGGGCTTGTTGGTGATTCACTGCTTAGAGGTAGTTTGGGTAGTTTGAGATACACAATTGTACATGGAGCATTTGATGCTTCCTGTTAGGCCTTTGGTGCCTTTCACTCACCAACACCCACTCAGTAGATCTATGGGTGTACAGAGTTTGGATCTGCAGTCAGCATTTGCCCCTCAGTTTAGAGCAAAAGAGAAAAATAGTCATTTTGGTTGAGATTACCTTACATTTTCTGAATGTGTTTTGGAGTATGCCATATTGGGTGTCTCATCGTCCTCTTGTGTATGACTGTGTGTACAAAGCCGCTGTTGCCACAAGCTCTGTCAGCACTAGACACAATGTGGATATACACTCATTGAATTTGTCTTTTTGTTAATAGTTTTTATGTCAGTTGTCATTTTTTTGAGTTTGTTGTTTGTACATTTTACAGCACCTACAAAAATGTTAGATCAAACATGCCATAAGCTGGGAATGCCCTATTAAGTTAAACCACCCATACAATAACTATAACATTATTTATTTGACAGGGATCATTAACAATACATATAATGCACAAACCAGTAATAGATAAGAGCTCTTTTTTTTTTTTTTAACCTGTGGTCCGCTTTTTTTGTTTCCAGAATGAGTTGTTAAATTGTAGCTTTCCCAAATGAAACTTCTATACCCTCCAATTTGCTTTTAGACAAAGCTAAATAGATTGACATATAATGCTACACATAAGCTTACAATGAAAGTAAGAAACAAAACAAAAAATTTAATTAGAAACCATATCTGTCCATGTAGAGAAGACACGCCAGCTGGGTAGGGTCAGAGTTCATCTTCTGGTGAACTGCGGTTAGTTTCAGCCAGATGTTGCTGTCCTTCTGATTGGCCTTCAGATGTTCTCTTTTAGCTTCCACCCCTTCGATCACTGAAGCTGGCCCAGATTGGTTAAAACCTGAGCCCCTCTTTCCCTTTGCTACTGCTTTGACATAGTGAGTGTGAACCTGATTGGTTTGTCATTTTGAAACATGAATGCAGATATTTTATTCGTATTCAAACACACAAAACCTGTTGCTGTAGGTTTTTGCATACCAACTGTAGCACCACACAACCAGTTGGTTTCTATAAGATATCAATTGTAAGTACATCGGTGATTGATGAATCTATTGCTGCTGCTGTGTACATGCAGGTGACGTGTTTTTGAATAAATAAACACATGACATAACTTATCTAGTAAGAGTGAGGGAAAAGCTTTTATTTGTGCTGCAGCCAGAACACTTACCTTTCAGGTCTTTGTTTCATGTCATGCTGAACAGAGAGCCCAGGTGATTTGTCTTTGAAACTATACTGGTTCAGTGACTCTATACCCCTTTATCTAGTAATTGTTTATTGTTACTATTGTGTGTAAGTTGATATTATATGGAGGGCCTGACCCGTGTTAAACCACTTTATTCACATTTCTTCTCTTTTATTGGCCTCACACAACCACAGCAACAGCAGAGCAACCGATTAGAGTGTGTAAGAATGTAAAGCAGTGCTGAGATCTGGCCTGCCCCCTCATTCACTTAACACTCTGTCAGTCCTATACTCCCTGCCCTCCTTTTTCAACCTTTGTCCGTCTCCCAGCCTATACATCAAATTAACAATCCCACCATTGTGACAATAACTCATATCACCCCCCCCCCGCCTATTTTATGCCTTGTCATGTCTCAGACTTCCTATCGCTAATGATGTTTATGAGTTGTGATGGATCATGATTTATCAGGAAAACCAATTATCATGACTTTATGATTCAAGCATGTGCTTTCATGTGCTTCCACACCGGACTCTGACTCACAACCAGCTGAGAGAGGATGTTTGTGTATGCTGCTGTGTGGGTGAGAACATCTTTACGAATAGAGGGATCTATATAAAGCTGGGCAGGCCAGAAACAAAATTTGTTAAATCAAGTAGTTGTATTTGAAGGAAAACCCCCTGAGATGTCCCATCACGTTTTTGTGGGGATCCCCAACCCTTTATCATATATACACACATTATATTCATTCATTCATTCATTCATTGTCTACCGCTTTGTCCTGTTAGGGGTCGCGGGTGACTGGAGCCTATCCCAGCAGCTTTGGGCCTGAGGCGGGGTACACCCTGGACAGTGGCCAGTTAGTCGCAGGGCTAACATTTAGAGACAAACAATGACAAACAACCATTCACTGTCACATTCATTCACTAGGGACACTTTAGAGTTGCCGATTAACCTGTACATGCATGTCTTTGGACGGTGGGAGGAAGCCGGAGAACCCGGAGAGAACCCACGGTAACACGTGGAGGACATGCAGACTCCTCACAGAAAGACCGGAGTCGGCCGAGAATATTTGAGTCGACACACACACACATTAGATGTTAAGTTCAATATATCCATACACCCATGCACATAAACATACTTTGAACATCCATCCAAGGGGACGTGGCAAGAACCACACATTTGAAAGTAGAATATGGTAACATAGAGCAGTCAGAAACAGGAGCAGGATGTTTGCAGTCTGTTCATATCCTGCATAAAACAATCAATAGGCACTGACGGCGAGCTGTAAATGAATAGGAGAGGTTGCAGAAACAGCAGAAGTTTTGGATAATGCTCCCATGGGACACCAGAGGAAACAGGTTGTGTTTGCAGTTGAACACTCCTCATACGTGGCGTGGAGGCGGCGGCAGAGGACAAAAGCCAGAAGTCTAACCAAGGATCAAAAAATGAGCCGTGAAGAAGGAGGGCTCTTAGAAGCATGATGCCTGTGAAGATCAGTGATCTGTCTTTTTTTTGTATTGTGAAGCGATTGAGAAAGCAGATGATATAAAGATGTCACTGGCAATAACATAATTCCAAAATGATAATATATAAACCAGAAAATCCCCTGTCTGCATTTTTCTGAAAACGTTGCTTTTTCTGTGCATTTTGGCCTCCTGTACACACACAAACTGGTACCAGAAAATACATCCTTTAAAAAACATTCTGCCAAGGTGACAACAACTGTTAATAGGCAGGTAAATCTAAGCTTTGTTGTCTTGTGTAATGCTCATATAGCCACAGGACCAAGTTTTAGAACAAACAAGAGTTTACAACATATCACCTACTTTTTGTTTTGTGTTGTAAGGCAGTGCTAAAACAGTGGTTTTTTTTTTTTTTTTTTTGTGGATATTGATGGGTAGGATGCGCCTTTAAAAATACAAATGACTGGTATATGGAAATGACACTATGTACACGTGGCTACTTTGCATAAATCAACACAGATATGGTGTATTAGACTCGTGCTGTCCATGTGCCTGTAACAACCTTATGTAGGTAGGAATATATGTCTCACCTTGTCACAGTGTTACTATGTGTATTCTGTTACTGTTACTATTTCTGTGTGGAATTTGAATGTTCTCCCTGTGTCTGCGTAGGTTTCCTTCGGGTACTCCAGTTTCCCCTACCACCAAAGACATGTACAACAGTCCCCCCCAAACACACATGGGGCCAGGACTCCCTTGCAAAAGAGATTTGTAATCTCAGTGGGACTTTCCTGGTTTAAAAAAAGGTTAAAAAAACAAACATGAAAATGGGATTATAAAGATCCATCTGCCTAATTTGTGCGTACACTACAGTCAGCTTGTATTAGCCTTTTTACAGTCTTCCTCTCTCCTTCCCCCTCCATCAGAAGCTTCCCTGTGCACGTAGGCAGGAGTCGGTTGCTAGGGTTACTGAATTGCCCCCATTTTCTGGGTTTGTGAGGAGCAGAGGGAAAATAAGAAAGAATAATGTAAATTTGTCTCTCCTGTAGGGTCTGTTTAATCAGGTTACTGCTCTGCACTGCAGTTATAGATATTTCAGTCCTGTTCTTGCCCCCGCTCTTGTTGGGGTTTTCCTCTTTTGATTGATGCTCCTTATTTACTGCTCCATCCACTCTATTCATTTTTCCTTATATGCTTTTTGGTTTTACTATCTAACCCCAGGCTGATTTTCTGTTTTAAATCAAGAAACTTCTCAATTGTACATGCTGTTTTTCAAAATTAATTCAGCTTGTTGTCTTTCTGAAGCTTGTGCATAGACTACAAACCCAGTAAACTATTTGCCAGCGCAGTGGTCTGGCTGAGCTGGCATCAAAGAGAGAATTTCACCATTGTGTCATTGTGTTAGAACTTGCCCAATCGTTGAGTACTGGCAATCACCATTTGGGTTCACACCTCTGCTAATGCTGTTTTAATGAAGCCATTCATCACTTCTTCTCCACTGAATCTGCATCACACACACACACACACACACACACACACACACACACACACACACACACACACACACACACACACACACACACACACAGCTCCCTCTCCTCTTTGCTGCTTTATGTGTTTGAGGACACCATGTTCCTCTCCCCCTGGTTGCTATCTGGATACAGCACTTCTATTTTAGTTGTTCCCAGCATCAAACGCTCTGCTGGTAAAGATTTCTCCCCTTTTCTCCCACCGTTAGTTGCATAGCATACGCGGGCTCAAACTGACTTGTTCAAACAAAGTTATAGCTGTACTTTGAACAGTCTTTGAAGTCGGGTTGCTGTAGTTCTCAGATCTTCCCTGTAGTAGCCTAGAAAATGAGTGGCGTCTCCTAGCTTTATATTGAGGTATGCTCTCAACATGACTTTAGCTTTTATTTGGGAAGTTCATATGTAGCAATCACACACTTTTTAGTCTTGTTGGCAAAAGAACCAAAGTCATTTTTTGAGCCATATCCCTGCCCACCTGGCTGGAGACAAAGATATTCAGGGCAAAGTGACTGACTAGATTGTTACATGCACTCAGGTGTGAGGGAACGTTAAGATGATGCTCGTGCTGTGTCTCGTGTCAGTAACTCCACCCTGGATCAAAATGTGGCGCACCATCAATAGACGTCAAGCTTTTTAGAGGCAATCACCCATACCTGAGCTCAGATTTATCTCTGTACCTGTTGACATACTTTTGTCTTGTTCCTGTTCCGCCGCTCACTGAGTGTGGCCAGGGGGCAGGAGAGTGTGTAACAAGCATGCGGATTTGTGCTCTTCACTCGTGCACATTTAAGCATGTCCCGAGGCAATAAAAAAATTCATTGTACTGTTTTCTTTTCTTTTTTTTTACTTGTTGAATGATACTGCTGTCAGTTGTTTAGCTGTACACTATGCATCCATATCTAAATAAATTACACTTGACAATAAATAAAAAGAGCATCAGTGTATGACTAATTACTATTTAAAGAATGTGTGTCAACAAACAAAATAGGAATAAAACTGTTGCCAAGATTTCAGCTTTGTAAGTGTATTGTGTGTGAGAAAATAATTATTCTATTTTAAATGTTGCCAGAGAATCTTAAGTGTCTACAGCTATTTCTATTATGTCCTGAAATTAATTGATGAAGTTGATAACCAAAACTGACTTGGTGTCCTCAGCAGGTGAAACGGCAGTCTTTTATCACCAGCTCAGTCAAAAGAGCAACATTGGTGGGTAAAGGTAATCTCTCCACACCTACCAGCCTTTACGTAAGACCAGAGATCGAAAGAGAAGTCCTTTATGTCAGTGTCAGTATGCCTAAAGCGGAGCATATGCCATGTGCTGCACTGCACTGTGGGATACCCCTCTCGGATTACTGCCTTCGCCTCTCTCCGTCCAGCCTCTGTGCCCCCCTCCCCCTTGCATTCCGACTCAGTCCATGTGCTTCAAACAGAGTGGAAATGGGAACATCCCTCCCCTTATACGTGCACACACACATACTCATTCCTTTTAGGCTGTGGCCCATGGAGGATAAGGGCTTGTGGGGAACCAAAAGCTGCTTTTCATATTGATTATGATACTCAGTCTGGCAACTTTTTAGATGGACGTTGTCAAAAAGCAAAGACAATTACTTAGTTTTGGAATGAGTGGGAAGTTGACATGAAGGTAAAAAGGCTGGGTCGAGGGGAAGACCTCTTCTATCAATCGCTTCATCAGATCTGTGCATAGCTGCTTGACACAAACCTAACACTCTTACCTTTCCCCAACTTTTCTGTCTTCAGCTCGGCTCTCTGCAATGTCTTAGAGGCGGGTGATGTCTATGACACAAGCATTCTCTGTGCTGAAAGGTTGCAGTGGGAGGCAGCAGGCTAAGTGGCTGTGTGAGTAGGGCTCTTGTCATGTGCTGGTGGTATTCCCTCTGAGGACTGTGGAGGAGAGTATCCTAGTCTGGAGTGGTGGATTCCCACTGGTTGCTTAATTTTAAAGCTATTATTTTGCTCTCTTTCTTTTCTTTTTTTAGCTTCTATCACCTGAGCATAATACTGCTCCGGTTCTGAACCCTACGAGAACAGACCATCTGAGAGGGATAGGGATCTACAAAATGCAAATAACCAGAGAAGAAATTAAATCAAACTAATTTCCCTTGGGGCAATAAAGGTTTCATTCATTCATATTTTATATTAAGTATAAATTAGAGTATAATTTTGTTTTTTTTGTACATCTTATTTGACTTATAGATATTTTCTATTATTGTTTTATCAGCGTGACAATGTTGTGGCTGATGTGGTTATTTAAATAAAATGGTGATACAGAATTCAAACCTGGTGGTCTTTAAATAGACAAAAGTATGCGTAATTTGATAATCCATTAAAAAAAACACTTGGACAATAGTTGTGTAGTAAAACAAACCATTGGAAACATCTTGACACTTGGGTCCCATTGTGGGCCATGTCTTTGTTACCAGTAATGAGCAGGAAGGCTTACAGTCTGAGTCAGGTCCCTGGCTGTATCCCTCTCCATTGTGCCCTTTGCTGACAATGATAGCCACTGTTCTCATACTGGGATACATTGTTGTCATAGCTTACATTCTACATGCTACATGCCAACTGCATAACTGGCCTCGCCACAACTTAGACAGCATCTCAACATTTTTCATTTGTGAATTATTCTTTGTCTCTTTGATAGATTTGGACACTGTGTCTGGTTGAAAGGACTGGGAGATGGTGGTTTGTGTATTTATCTTGTCAGTTTTGTTGTATGGCATTTTACGACATTACACTGTCCACTGTATGTGTTTGCCATTTCACAACAATAACAACAACCTTTTATATAGCGCTTTTCCACCTACTGTAGCACTCTTTACATACATTAAGCTATTTACCAGTGTTACAGAACATCACTGGAGGCAATATAGGTTAAGTGTCTTGCCCAAGGACACAACAACAGTATGTGGGTAGAGCGGGATGTTATGATGTTTTGGGGTGTTTTTGAGCGGGGATCGAACCGCCCACCCGCCGGTTGAAGGACGGCCGCTCTACCACTGAGCTACTGCCCTTCATATGTATATCATATTTTCAAAGATACAAACTTTATTTTTATTTGTTGTCATACTGTTCTACACTTTTAATTTTGTTAATTTTATTTTGTTTTGTCCAGTATAACAATAACAACAAATTAGTAACTTGAAGAGACATTTCACTAAAAATGTTCTGCTCTTTAGAGGACTTCTTTTATCTCTGTGGAAGCCATTTTTAGTTATTTTTATTTTGGCTACGCAACCCAACTCTGAATACTGAAGACAATACTGTTAGCAGGGAGACAGTCTGGGAGCTGGTGAGCCTGAGTAGGAGGACCAGGGTTAGATCAGGCAGGCTTCCTCTGCTGATAAGTTGGATAGCAGGCAGACAGAAAAACATGGGCAGGAAAGAGATGAAGACAAATGGAAAACAGTTCTGAACCATTCACTAACACATTTAAACATAAACTGCACTAATGACTGCGGTTGTCTTGTTTCTCCTGGGTTTGGCCTTGATAATTCCTCTTTGTGAGTCTACAGAGGCCTGTTCCAGACAGGTGTGGGCCACATGTCTCTCTCTCTTCTCTTCTCTGCCATGACCCTTGACCTCCCGCGGCCCTGCTTGCTCTCAGTTGAGCTGCTTACTACTCCCCAGCCTGCAGTTAAAAAGGCTCATCTTCACACACAATTCCCCCTGACAGCGCTGCGGGTTCGCGTGTCTATTTACAACGTGGAGATAACACACTGTGTTAAAGTGGCTGCCCTTCAACTTTGAGGCAGCATCAATAATTCAGCAACACACTGCAGCGCGTAATTATACACACAGCACTGCGTTTTCCCAGTACTTCCCTATAGAATGCTCTCAGTTGTTATCTGTCTCTCGTTTGACTTTTTTTTTTTTTTTGCCCCGGTTTTGATTCTTGTACCCCTCCCCCTTCCTGCACAGTTTTGCCCACTTAGTCTTTCTCCATTCGCTCATGCTTTTCCTCTAATGCGGAGAATCTGTCAGAGCACTCATTTTTATCGCATTCATTCATGTCCAATTTTTTTTCTTTCTTTTCTCACCTAATTATTTTTTTTTCAATGTCACAGATTTAGTTGCTGTTGTGGGCCTGTGTACACACTTCTCTTATTCTTCCAACCGTTTCTTTCGTTTTCATTCAGGTTCAGTCAGTTTGAGACCAGAAGCATGAGGAGGGGATCTCCGAGAAGGAAAGGTGTGGCCGCCCACACTGCAGCAGAGCACTGTTGTATTGCCCTGATTCTGACACGTCCTCTGTTTGATACACACAATACAATGCTGTGCGTGAAGTCATCGGCCTGGTGCACCTATCTCCATGCACAGAACAGGCGTACTCTGTTGGTATCAGGGCTGGTCGTTCCTGACTATAGATAACTTTGTTTTCTGCTTGTTGAATCTGAAACCCCACACCAGAACCAAGCTCCCATAATGTCAAAGGGCAAAAACACTGGACACAAGCTTGGCAAGCAGGACTGTATCAGTATGTCACACAGACTTATCTTTAAATGTATTTTCCCTAAGTCCATACTTTACTCATTACTGTCTCTGTGTTACTCTTTCAACTGTCCATGCAGGTAGTGTGAAATGAGCAGTCAGGCCTTTGCAGGAGCCATCCTGATAATAAAATAAACAAAGTAATTACCTTTTCTAAAGCAGCAGTGACATTTAACTGTTAATGTGATGAAGGATATGCCTATTTATTTGTGACAATTCTTACTTTATCCAGGATCATTATTTTCCTGAATAACATTTAACACTTCTAAGCATGTCTAAATGTGAATAACACTATCTTCTTTACTTTAGTGTTTATCAGACTGTGATAATGCTTGTTATGACCCGTAGGGGTGGTGTGTAATGCTTGCTATCTTGGCAATTGTGTGTGACAAAGCAAAACAATAGTGTATATGGTGTGGTGCAAAGGAGCAACAGGGCCTTTTGTATGGCACAGGTCATTGTCAGGGCACAAGCTCCGCTGCAGATATCAAACACTAACTTGTTTAAAAGTCTGAGCATGCTGACTTACGTTAATGCTGATGTTTTATCTGGAGTCATCATTTTACTAGAAGAAATCACCATGGTAACAACAGAATTCCGGCTGAAACAAAAGGCGTGCCATAAAATACATAAAAGAGTTGTAATTAAAGTCAGATCCATTCATGCCTTAATAGTGTGGCATAAATTGTGATAAGCCTCTAAACCACATATGTCAAGGCCAAGGCCCGCGGGCCAAATCAGGCCCGCGAGTGGGTTTTATTTGGCCCGCGTGATGATATTAATTTATTATTAGATCCGGCCCGCGGGCTGCTGCCTTGCATTATATATACACACCAAAACTACATTTCCCACAATGCAGCAGTAACGCACCGAGCGGGAGGCGGCTTTATTTCATTATTTACTAGCAGTCATTAGCATAACAGCAAAAAGCCTACCCAGCAACAATGGCAAAACGAAAGGTGGACACCAAGAAACGGGGGTTTCAAACAAGGTGGGAGTCTGAGTACATGTTCACGGACGTCGCTGGAAAACCCGTGTGCCTTCTGTGTGGAGAAAGTGTGGCGGCGATGAAAGAGTATAATCTGAGACAACATCATGAAACAAAACACGCAGACAAAAACAAGAATATGTTGAAAATACGCAGCAGTGGGCGCTGCTGAGTTTGCGCGCTTCCTCCCCGACACAATGCCCCAGCTGCGCACTCCTGTGTGAACAACTTTTTTCATTAATGAAGCTGAACAAAACCTCACACAGAAGACGACTTACTGCTGAACACCTTCACTCAATTCTGAGGATTTCCTCAGCTCAGAGACTGACCCCGAACATTGATGAGCTTGTACAAAAGATGATATATATATATATATATATATATATATATATATATATATATATATATATATATATATATATATATATATATATATATATATATATATATATATATATATATATATATATATATATATATATATATATATATATATATATATATATATATGGCAGAAATTTGCTGATATTATTTATTTATTTAAAGTTGCTTAAATTCAGCCCACTTGCTAAATGAAAAAATATAGCTGATGGTGCCTTGAATAATATCACCTTGTTCATTTAATGTTCATGTTATGAGGTGTTTTTGTAATGACATATTTGTCTTTTGTGTCGGTCTGTTGAAAATTAAAAATTACTGACATAGTCATGAGAAAATATTGCTTTATTTATCTAATCGTAATATATTTGTTAGGTTTTCATTAGGTCAAATTTTGATTTCAATGAACATTCGGACAGTCCGGACCTCGACTTGTAGCGAAATGTTTTATTTGGCCCTCCGTCCATTTGACTTTGACACCACTGCTCTAAACCAAGGCAGTTAAAACGGTTCTTTTATTGAGAAAATATGGTTTGTCAGCAGCTGTAGTAGGTCAAGTAGTCAAGTAGGTTAACTATAGAATATCTTTTGGTATGTTGAGCTTGTGCTGACTGAAGTAGGACCACTGTACTTTTGTGAAGCTGGCTCCAGAGGTTTGCCTTTTTGGATAATGAGAAGCTGCACAACAAGGAGCTAATATCTGAGACAACCTCATGAAATGTAATAGTCTTTGCAGTTCATCCTTTTGAAAGAATTACAAACCACTAAGCTCTACTCTAGCCATACAGCTAGAGTAGAGCTTAATGCATTATTGAGCATTGATACTTAAACAGCTGTTTAAGGGGCACTTCATTCACACTATTACCTGCAGGAGCTAAACCGTATATACTGTATGTAGGCTTCTATATGAAATTAATTATTGGAGCATACACAAAGAGCTTAATGAGCCTTTTTACTATTCAAATTCAGTTGTGTTGTGTTAATTTAGTGTGAATTTCTGACTGTAATCTATAATGTTCAGTTGGATAAACGGTTGGGTAAATTTAGGCTCAAGTTGCAGTAAAAGTATACCAGCGATACACAGCTGAGAGTCACAACTATCTAACTAAATTGTGCAGCAGAGAGTCTGTTTTCCCAGCCCTGTCTCCTGTGCAGTTCAAACACATTCTGTTGCAGTATTTGTTGTGCTGAGATGCTGACTTGTCCTTCTCCCTGGGAGCCTGTTCAAGCAGCTTGGCCCACTTTCCTCTTTTCCCTCATGTCCCTGCAGCAGTCAGACACATGCACGGATGGGTATGGAGAAGGTGGTATAACCAGTGAAGAATTAGTTGGCTGAATGAGATGTTTCCTGTAAAAAGGTGTGTAAAAGCTGTAAAATGCATTCATATTTCACTGTAGTATTTTCCACCATGCTCTTTTTCTTCAAGTGAGGAGTAGACATCTTCTCACAGGCGTGACTCCTGCTCCTATATACCCACGTGACACTTTTATTGGCCCGATTTGTTACCGCTGCAGGAGTCATTACACAGCAAGGCCACTTCTCCACACACACATAAGTGTGTTAGCGACTGTGAAAATGAGTCATACATCTAAACCAGGGCCTTGGACAGCGGGGGAATGGAAGCGGTAAAGCTGAGGGGGGCATGTTTGTGATGGAGGCTGCTGCAGGCTCATCCTGATTCAGCAGGTTTAGGAGCCAGATCTTTAACTTGGGATACACTGTTCTCACTACAGCTGTTAGATTTACGTGGTGCCTTTTGTGAGCTTCAGGGACTGAGACAATTTGTTATATTGATTGTAGCTTAAGTGCTAATCCAATAACTAGTCTTGTGACTTTTAGCAAATTCAAACTCCGATTGCACTTTGTACTCTTCGCAGTATTTGTAAATTCTTCTTTGCTGTCTGGAGGAAAGATAGAAGCGTCGGCTAATGGCATTCAAGCAATGACCTCAAGGTGGATCCAGTGATCATATCTTACGCTATCAACATCAGTGCTTGATCTTATATCCTTTTGTCTGCCCTTGCCTCCTTCCTCAGTCTATTGGACTAACACTGGCATTCAGGTAAAGCTCAACAGCCATCAGCAGACAGCCTTTTGCCCCTTCCTTCTCTGTTCTCTCCATACTACCTTTTCCTACAGCCGATGTGGTAGGAACATTATAACATATAAATATTCAGTATAGTAAATTAGTAAATTTATTCCCACTAGGGTGCATGTATTTGTTGCATAAAATGGTAAATAAGCAGTATAAAGAAAACATATTCGTCTTACCTTTTTGAAGGCGAATAGGTCTTCAAAGGTGAGGTTGTACTTAAGAACATGGGATACACTTACCTGAAAGTTTCCTTTAATCTTTGTAGAATTATTAATTAGAATTAAGTGTTAATTTACCAATAAAGAATAATATGAGCTTTAATGTGGAAGATGATGCGTCTGCCCACGAAAGAGTCCACACCCATTTGAAAAAGCCCATGTCTTGAATCATTTTTGTGATGCTTGATGCTCAGAGTGCCGTCCAGGACTGTCAAGGTTGATTTAGCTTGGTGCGCACTGCGTTATGGGACCACTCACACACACACACACACACAGACACGGAGACAAACTCAGTGGGCTTCTTTCCATGCTTGTGTTGTGGATTAGCAAAATCTCCAGACTGGCTGCTAAGCTGATTAAGAGGGTGTTATGCACTGGCCATTTGGAAACACTGGAAAGAGTCCACGTACACATGCACACAGACATGCACACAGTGGGACAGCTCAGCTTAATATTGTCTTTCCTGCTGGCTCGGGATGGTGTGTTCATTTTTGTTTCATACCTCCCTGTGCCTCCTCAAACAGATGGTTCGAAGAACTCCGGTCATGGCGTGTGTGTGTGTGTGTGTGTGTGTCAGGGAGTGAGATATGAAGCAGACAAACATGATGTCTGTTGGAACAGCCTGCGCTCCAGATGGCTGTGTCCGGCAGAAAGGAAATAGAGGTGAAACCAGGTGGCTAGAAGACTCTAAAATGATGCCCGCACATTTGACCCTAGGGGCCTGTGTTTCAAACATCGAAAACATAAGTATTGTGAAATGATAAATGAGTTGAACAATCAGCCACACAACTTAAGACAGGTAAGTACAGCTGTTAGCGCTTGCATACTGAAATAAATGGCAAACCAAGTATGAGATTATAAACTGTGTCCGACTGTCCATAAAAGTAATTTTTTTTTTGGATCTGTATTAACCCTTCCCTTTGGATCTGTATTAACACACTCCCCTGCGTGCCTTTTCTAGACTGGTTTAGTAGAGCAGGCGGAGAATGGAAATGGGTGAGGAACTAGTTAACTTTTGATAAGCCTTTTTCATTATGTATAGAGACCCCAGCCCCCCTCCGACACTGTGCGAGGGGAATCAGTGCATGTGAACGCAGGCCTGTTAGAGGCAAGTGTTTTCTGATGGACTGGTACAAAGGGGTTTACATCCTTTAGCTTTGTGACCCCTGACCTTTGACTTGTGCTCCTGGCTCATTGAATGCAAGGATCCCGAGAAGAAAGCACAGTAGCTCCTACAACCCACAGCACTCACCCACCTCGCCGATTCCCCTCCGTTTCCTGTCGGGTTTCCCTCCTTAGACATAAAATATCTCAGTGCTTGGTAAAGGATTCATTTCTTCTTCAACAGAGCCCAGAGGTACTGCGTAGCGCGGTCTGGAGGAATCCACCTTCACTGAGGGCAACCTAAACTACCCTTCTTTTTCATCACCTCTTTTCACTCAGACTTTACCACACTCTGTCAGAGCTACAGTGATTAATGGAAATATTGTGTTTTCACAAACCCGGGACTAATATTCTGTCCTGTGCCAGTTTCTCTTGTTAATTAGCTACTGTGCTGGTCACACATTTTCTTTTTAAATGCAGTGCCCTTAAAATGACACTCCTTTCCATAAAGATTTTGGATGAAAGGGGAAATGCCTTTATAAGTTAGTGTCTGCAAGTGTTTGTTTTCAGAAGAAAGGTCCAGACCCAAGGAAAAGACATTGGCGGGAATGTTTCCATTCCAGCGATGGTTTCCCTCCAACACTTACTGTACAGTAATTCTATCTCTTTCTTTTCTTTGTGCTCGGGTGTGTATGTGTTCAGTAAAACCGTATTAGCGAGGCATGTCTGGAACTAATAGATTCCACCCTGCAAAAGAATCCTATTAAGAAATCCTACCTTTAGACTACTGACTGGTAAAATGCTTCAGAGTCACACAAGCGAACACAGTCTCCCTCAGCCCAGATTCTAGTTTTAGGTTCAAGGGGTGAAATCACAACTGCGTGCTTTTTTTTTTCCAGGCCCTTTCGTTTGAAGAAACTCGCAGGCAAACCTCAGTGCACCACCCTCCCCATCCTGCCACTCCGTTTTTACTCGCACACATGCTTCCTGTAGTTGTTTTAATACGATCCGCTACTCCCATGTGCTCCCCACCAGCCACAAACCAGTCCGACCGACTTCCCCTGTCCCCGTCTTCTCTTCCTGTGAGCACGGCGATGAATGGTCATATTATTCACAGTGACGTAGCTCCTCTCGACCCCCGCCATCTACACCACTTTGAGTTCTTTTCTTCTTCTTTTCTTCTTCTGAGAACAATAGCATGAGCTCACAGTAGTACAACACAAAAACTATACCAGCCCGTTCTGTTCACCCTCCACCCCCACCACCACCACCACCACCACCACTCTCAACTGCTGCAGTATCAGCCCCTGGAGCAATAAACACCGGGCCTAACTGCATAAACACTAACAATGCTCTACTCGCGCGCACACACACTCACAAGCAGGACAATGGGTAATGTTCTACCGCACCACTAGCTACAGCTTCTGTCTTAAGCATCTAGGATCTCAGAAAAAAACTGTCCTTTCTTGACTGCGTGTGTCCCTGCTGAGTTTGCTGATTGCCTGGCACAGGTTGCGAGCACTTGCTGTTAGCGCGGACAGAGAGGATAATCCTACTGCAGTAGTCATTGCTGCAGTCATCAGCCTTTTCACTTAAGAGAGTAATGATGGCACCTAATAATGATGGCATTTTACATTTGTGGTCCAAACCCGGTGGCAAATCAGGCTTTGTGTCATATTTTTACATCTTCTGTGTTGTTATATCCAATCCAAACTTGTTGCAAACATAGACATTATTAGGTTGCTATATTGAACAACCTGTACAATGAAATTATACAGAATAATAGATATACAGTGTAGTAAACATCAGGAAAATAGATGAGTGTAATTATCCAAAAACTTAATATGCATGATTATTATTACTTCACAATAGGCTCAATATTTTTTCTCTGTTTAACAAAGTAGAATCCTGCTCGTTCCTCTCTGTAACTACTTGAAGCCTTGTCTCTAACACTCATTGCATCCACTTGCAAACATTTGCCACATGAGTGTACATTTGTGACCACAGGCCAGTGGAGAACAGAGCTGGACAGATCTGGGGTGAGGCCTCTAGGATAGCTGGATAGCTGCTGTCAAAACAACTGAGGGTGACAGCTTGGACTCATGCTGAGAGTGTGGGTTGGTGTTGTGACCAGAGCTCTAGGTCTTTTTAGGCATGCATGCTTCCAAGAAGTCCACCTGAACACCCTTGAGGACAAGCATCACTTCTGTCATATACCAACAGCAGAGTCTTGAGCTGCTTCTGTAATTGCAAAAAGTTAAAAAGCTAACTTTGACTTCAAAAGCAAATTCTACACGACAATGTTACAAGTTAAAATGGAGTACGAGCTTTAAGGTGCTGAAAAGATTTAAAATATGCCCTTTAATTTGACCTTGGAAAATATAAATGAACACTTTACCAACAGCCACTTAACTAAAACCCTGTTTTAACCTGATTTAGGTTGTGATGAGGGTGCTTGTGCAGGCAGCCAGACAGCTGTCATTTCTGCAGATTGAGCAGGGGGAGAAACAAGAAAAAAAGTAAGAGAAGAACAGAGCATCAGGAAAGTAGATTTCCAGAGAGCGATTACAAGACCTATTCTCTTCTGCCTGGAAAATGTGACCGGACTGTCTGGACGGGTGGAGGCGGCACATTCCTGTTCACATCCCACTTCACTGGACGATGAGATTATGATTGTATAACAATGGGTTGAAATGGAGGATGAGACTTGTACCAACACTCTTTCCTCTGTCTCAGCTGTAGTACACCACCTGTTTCTCAACTGCCACTTTTCTTCAGTGGAAGATGAAGGTGTCTGTATTTGTAAAAAAAGGCATTAGGTCTGGTAAACGGTATCGACGAGACGTGTGGTCTGCAAGTCAGTGTTAGGTCTGGTTTGTTCAAAGAGTAGCAGACTTCCTTTTATGTGGCTTAGCCTAAGTGTTGCTTTCATTGCTTTGGCTTGACCCTATTGAACCCACTTGGTTTTACTTTTCACATATTTTGACACAAATCTCAGTTCTTTCCATGTGCTCTTGCTTAAACAGCATGTTCAACTTTTTTGTCACCGCTAAAAGATGGATCTTTTTGGGGAGGAAGTGCTGCACTTACACATTAAATCTGTGTAACAGTGTAGTCATATTAGATTATTGGTACTTCTGTGAAAGCAGCTTTGTAACTGTAAAAGCCATAATGCATTTGGGTTTTTTTTTTTTTTTTTTGGTGGTGGCAGTTTGTTTACATTGGCTTAAAGCTGTGACCTATATTTTACCCAACCACTGGTGGCAGTGTAGGGCAAGGTGTATGTAGGATTCTTGGGTGACGGGAGGTCATACGGTTTTTACCGCTGACACTCATTTATATACTGGAAATATACCACAATAATTTCGTCTTCTACCAAAACTCTATACACCTCCACCAAGGACATCATTTGGACCCAGACCCACCAGCTATATTCATTCATTCATTTTGTTCAATAAACAGGCGACACACCCCAAACCCAGCTGACAGTCTGGTTATTCTTATCTTGGAAGCGTGTTATAACCATGATTCCCCGCACCCAGAAAGCAACTAATACACATGCCTGGATAGTCGCTACAGTAACCATTACAGGGAACTTAAGTCACCAATTTACTTGATATGTCTTCCGTCCCTCAGGCGCTTTCTCTTCTGTTTGCGTTATGTCATGTGTCAATTCCTTTGTGCTTACAACGACATACAGATGGGAGCGCGTGTTTTCCAAGGAGGTGTTTGTGTGTTTACTGTGCCTTGTTGACTTGAGCCAGCTAATTATAGGGCCGGTCTGTTGAGGTTTTGTGTTGCTGCCTTGAGAGGCAGGATACTGACTCACTCCCCATCATTGACTGTGCTGTTCGATGAGCAAATTATATGCATATACAAAGGCAACAAGACAATAACACGTGTTTAGTTAAAGCAAATATTCGCACTGGGGCATTAGCACAAACACTGTGTGTGCATTTATCTGTTCCGTGCATTGGAACCCCTCTGTTGTAAAGCTACAAAACGCCCTTTGTTCCGGGATTTTAATCAAAGAGTGACCGAGTGGCGCTGACGAGTGGCACAACGTTTACGTTTGTGTGTGAGTGTATGAGAGAGAGAGAAGTGAAGACTAGGGGTGGAGCGAGGTGCTTCCTGACACATTTAGATATCCCACTTCTCTTTGTGGCCTAAAGAAACTGCACTCTCAGCTGTAAAACACAAAGCCAGCATCAACAGTTGCCTTTGGGTAGAACAGACAGCGGACTTTGTGCCAGCGTGTGAGTGTATTTATCTGAATAAAGTTGAGGGCAAACTGCTCTGGAGCCAGGATGGAAGCCAAGGCAGTCCGTTTTCTGTACATGCAACGCTGCAAAGGTAGGGCAGTTAAGTTTGTATTTGTTTCTTTACTCTTTAAAAGGAACTGTACAACCTGCAGCATTGGCAGGCAGCTATGAGAGCATGGCATTAATCTGTCAGCTGTCAGCTCTGATCCAGCCTGTCGGGCCTTGAGTGTGCCTGCATTACCGTCCACATCTCTAACTGCACTGAGCAGGACATTCCAGAGAATTTTTTTTTTCAGCCTTTTATTGAATATTGTTCTGAATGTGTTTGCGCTTAATTTGAGGCTAGATCTGAGTAGCATACTGAAGTAAGTGTGTTGATGTATGAGCGTGGACATACATTCAGTGTCATGAGGAGGTGAAGAGATATCAGCAAGACTCTGGGCTAATGTGGTTGGGCTTGCTGTTTTCACTGGAGCTTTCTTATTGACTTTATTGGCATTTTTGACTCAACAACTGTGCTTTAATCGTATTCCCTAAAGACCTTTCTAAAGTTAGGAAATACGTAAATTGATTACGTAGTACGAGAGCACAATGAGATGAAACTCAACTCCTTATCATTGTCTTTCTTTGGCAGAGATCCGTGCCCAGCTGGTGGAGCAGCTAAAGTGTCTGGATCAGCAGTGTGAGCTGAGGGTGCAGTTGCTCCAGGATCTGCAGGACTTCTTCAGAAAAAAGGCAGAAATTGAAATGGACTACAGCCGTAACCTAGAGAAGCTGTCCGAGAGGTTTCTCACCAAGACTCGCAGTACAAAGGATCATCAACTCAAGTATGGCACACACACTCCGCACACAACAGTTTTCATTTTTTGATGTAGAGTAAGCCCTGGAAAATGGCCTGGAGGTCTATATTTAGCCATGTGAAGCCATCCTTTTATGAGAAAGGGGAAGTGGACAGAGTCAAACAACGTGACCCATAAGGATGTCCATGGGTTGTTAAAGGAAGTCCTACTGATGAGCACGCCATAAAACACTGAGGATTACACTTTTTATTTACTGCATCTCAGTTTAATCCAATGAAACCATAACCAATTTAATTTGCTTGATTTCAAATCTGTCTGAAAAGTTATAAACCACATTTGTCTTATTGAAAATCAAGGTCTTTCAGAAAGCATTTTCAAGAGTTTAGCTCATGAACACAGTTGTATCTTCCGTTTGTTGAATGGAGCAAGATGTCTGTTACTCTGGGGAAGGAAATGCTGTCTGCAGGCTTTTCACACATATAAAATTAGGTTTTGCACAATTTGGCTAATTATGCTACTTGTATTCTTCTCTGTATCTAAGGGCATTCTGTAATGTGGAAAATGAAGACACACAAGCTTCTGTTTCAACACCAATCTATTTCCACGTTTATGGATTGGTCATTACAGGTTATTGTGGTGTTTTATTTGTCTCAACGGCATTATCTTATCTGTCTCCGCTAGTTCTACAAAATTATGCAACATTAAACAAATCATGGTATGAGTTTAGGCCTTATTAAAATGAAAATGCAGCATTATTTATGTCACCATGTCATTGGACAGAGATCAGTTTCATTCTACAATAGTGTTGTAAAATGAAATGCATTCTTGTGGATGTTTGTCAACCCTGTGGTGTTTTATTTTACTTATGAGAAAGAATGTACTTTATGCATGTGGTCTCCAGAACTAACTTAACTGTCAACCTGTTTACAGCCTGCTTCCTCTTTTGTCTCCTTCCCCTTTTTTTCTCCTCTCTATATTATTATGCATTGTATACTTATTCATATTCTACTCCCGCCAATGTTTCCTGGGCTGGTAGGGGCTGGGGGGTAGAATAGACACACATTTACTTACAGTTAAAAACAAATCAATAGGTCCTCTAAATGAAAGCCCATTCCAGCTGTGAGGACATACCGCTCCAGCACAGATCAATACAGAGACAGATGCAGAGTGCGTGTTTCCCTCTGATGTACACTGGGGGAGGGACAGGAAGGAGGGCAAAGTACTGTGTGTGAAATATGTTGCTGCAAAGTTAGCTACTGCAGAAGCTCAAACTGTGATTTCTTTTTGATTTTTATTTTTTATGAATCCATAAAAAACAAACAGTACTTTTTCCAAGTCTCTCCTCCCACTTTCCCTTTGCTTCCATTTCCCCAAACATCTGTGTATTTTAACTGCATCTGCTGCTGCTCAAACCGGGTGCCATGCTGGAATTTCAGCTATTTTCCGGTTTTGTGTGTATCTCAGTGTGTATCTAGTATATAGGTATGTGTGAGTGTGTGTGTGTCTGTGGCTGTTTCTCTGTAAAGCCATGCATTCATGGTGCTCCAAGCAAAGTGGGGTGTGAGAGTTATGTCTGCGCATGCTGATTCCATAGAGACCCCTGGTATTTCTGCTATTTGGCAGTCTGCATAAAGCAGTGGTGAGGTGTGTGTGCGTGTGTGTGCGTGTGTGTGTGTGTGTGTGGTCACATGCAAAGCCCTCACAAAGTTGCACACTGATTCAAAGGATGCCCTTACGCTAAACATTATGCCAGTTTTATACAGCAAAGCTACAACTACATGTTATAATTTATTGTGGTGTATTAAAGAAATTAAAAATATTTAAGTTTTTATTTGCTGGTGTTCTCAAATATGACGTCTCCTGTCGCCTGCAAATGCTTTCTAGTTAATGAATGGTTTGAACATTAAGACTGCCATACAGTAATACATTTCAAATGCATAGCCTTGGTTTTTATAATATCTACTCAAGCACATTGATATAATTTACACTTTTGAAAATATCACAATACTGTGTTCCTTGATTTTTCTCCACCTTTTCCCTATATTGGGTGTTTTTTAAAAGCCAGTAGCAAAGAAATGTTTTGTTTAATGCTGCGTCTTCTGATCCTAAACATGAGCATTAAACATTTTCACTCTAATTCAAGTCACCAGTGTCATCTGACTAAAGGACTGTCAGCGTTTCCTGTTTGCACCGTGGGCCTGTTTGGGCAGCCACTGACATTTAATGTTTATCTTGTGATAGCTAAGGGTCAGGGAGACATGGCTGATATTTTACTCAGGGTTACGCGGACATCGTCATGGTGATCAGTGCAGGGTAAAGGTGACATTGAGGAAGAGGGGGAATGTTTGGTTGAGCAAATAGGGGAAGTGCAGTATTTTTCGTTGTTGTGGAAGATAAAGTTGTGCAACAGGTGAAGACATACAGCTAAAAGCAGTTAGAAAACATACAGATAGTTTATTTTTTTATTTTTTTACGACCAGGTGGTGTTTTTCTGTCATGATTACTGTCATTACAACCCGAGCTAGTCATCTAGCCATCTGACCTGTGTCTGTCCGTACCAGCTTCTCACATCACTCTGACTCATCTCATCAGATGCCTTTTCCCGTACCTCCCCTCGGACACCGCCCCCGCTCTGCATCCTCGGTCAAAGATGTTCTCTGTCTGTCTGACCTTGTGTACACTTGGGTCACTGCTCTACATTTCTAACCCCCTTCCCCATCTGTGTGTGATGTAAATGTCTTGCAGCACTATGATCTTACTAGCCAGTCAAAGCTGCTTTTTAACAACACAAAGGCTGTCTTTCATCCACTTATACTCACTTCTAATCCATTTTACTCCCTGCATCATCCATGGATCATGCGTAACACATACTGTACACACAAACGCTCACACAAGCAGCCTAAGCTAGAAGAAGGTTGCATGGTTATTATGAACAGGCCTTTTAGAAGCACTCAAAACAAAAACATTAAAAGAGATTAAATGTTTAGACTATTATTAAGCTGGCTTCACGCTGTAATGTCTTACTGTAGGGTTTCTCTTTTCCTCTGTTCTTATGTCTCTGTGACAGCTGTGCTTGTGGGAGTCTAACCTCGTCCTGCTGGGTTTTGTTCCCTGGCTGTATCCCCTGTTTGGTCTGGCTCACTGACCTTGTGTGTGTGTGTGTGTGTGTCATACTTTCATGTGGAAGTCTTTGTTCTCAATATGGAGTATATCTTGTACTTTAAGCTTGTCTCACCATCTTAAAACAAATCAACCTTTCCAAAATTGTTGCTGTAGTTTTGAGTAATAAGCTCCAGTCTCACTGAGGATGAAAAGACTCCAAACTAGAATTAAACCGCAAAATATGAATGAAACCAATTTAAAAATGTGCCCTCTCCGTTTCTCACTTTCTGTGCAGGAAGGAGCAAAGCGTTTTATCTCCAGTGAACTGCTGGAACCTATTGCTGCTTCAAGTGAAGAGGGAGAGCCGGGACCATGCCACTCTGTCCGACCTCTACCTCAACAACATCATTCCACGCTTCGCACAAATCAGTGAAGACTCGGGACGACTTTTTAAGAAGGTAACGTGAGCAGCGCAAGGCGGTAGAGTAGTTGGCGCTCCTGCTTTACAGCTAGAATCTTGTGGGTTCAATCCCCGAGCTGGTTGACTAGGGCCTGGCTGTGTGTTGAGCCTGCATGTCCCGGTACTCCGGCTTCCTCCCATCGCCCAAAGACACGTGTATGTGTGAATTGGGTAATAATTGTCTGTAGTAAATAAATAAAAGAGTGAATGGTTCAGTTTATGTCACTAAGTGTTGGCCCTGCGATTGACTGGCTATTATCCAGGGTGTAACCTGCATCAAGATGAATGAATATTATTTTAGTATTTTCCAATTACTATTGTGGACCCAACCATATCTCTTTTCAGCATCTGTTTTCTGTCCAGGTTAATTTAGTGAGAGGCAGCAATTGAGTACAACCTCAAGCCAGGAGAGTCTGTGTTGTCTGTTTTTATACAGTAGCTTTCTTCTTGTCTCGTCTGATCTCTGTGTCACTCATCTGAGAAAAACTAGGCAGAAGTGGCCTTTGGTTTCAGAGTAAATATGGAGAAGAACAGACGAAGAGAAATGTGAAAGATATGAGGAGAGTGGAAGGTTAAAGAGCAGTTTTACAGATGAAGTGAAGCATTGTAGACTAAATACTAGGTTGGAGTGACCCCTGGGAGACTTTTTTTTTATCTCTAGCATTTGACGTTTTAGACCAAATACACATGCTCATCTTAATTTGGCTGTTCTTTTTTACTTTGAGTAGTAACATTTCTCAAAGCTGAAGTAATTTTGGCTTATCAGCCTTTTTTCAGAAATGAGATCATAAAACTGTGAATAGTGCCAGGGGTTACATGATGCGTAACACTGGGTAAAATATCACCTTTCATCTTTTATTGGACTACCTCCATTTCAACAATCTTCCATATTTTTATTACAATTTCCCTTATTGTAAAAGGATTATCTGTTTAGATTTGACCACATATGGAATAAGTCTAAAGCTGAAAAAAAGAGTCCAGGTGATTGAACAAAAAAAATTCTGCTTTTTGCCTCCCGTCTGAAGTTATGCATATAGTGTAGTTACAGACGGGGTTTGGAAAAAATGTAATCTATTATCACAGACCTACAGCACATATCAGGAGAGGGAGACAGTAGTCTGTGTTTGGAGTGGTAGAGGCTGCTGATATAGAGCCAGATAGTTTATCAAATGAGACGGTTACTGAGGGTCATGCCAAACGCACTGCAAAATTACACATAACAAAATCACTTTCTGTTTTTTTTTTTTTTTTTTTTTTCTCAATGCTGGATCATAAAAAGGATGCACATGGACACAGAGGATGCTCTTGTGGCTAATTGAGTGGGTAATTAGCTCATTTTTAACATTTCCAGTTGGTAGCATGAACACCAATAATGCCATGGGCCATGACACACGCAGTACAGTACACACTATCCACATCTGAAATATCTACACTTGAGCTGAAGACACATAACATAGAACAGTGAAGGTTACATTGTGGGCAGAGTATAGGGCACAACCACATTTAGTCTTTGACCAAAAAAAGCACTCATGAGTGTACAAGTGTATGAAAGGGTAAGCATTTCCAGCCTGTACAGTAAACAGAAAGCCTAATGAAGCGTACTCTCTGCTTTGGTGTGTTCTGTGCTTTGTTGCGGTTAACTGAGTCAGGCAGGAGACCACAGGCAACATGAGCAGTCCAAAGGTTAAAACCCACAGTTGACAAAGAGGAGGGCAAGGCCACGGCTGATTGCTTTTTGATTGGCCCTAGTCTTGATTGGTGACACTTAATACCAGACTCCAGCAGCACTTTAAAGTGAGCGGGCAGGGCACCCTCAGGTGATCCTGTTACCGCCTCTCTCCAGTGAAGTCTGCTAAATCTGTCTTGTTGCCTTGTCTGTTGCGTATCCCTCCTTATACACGTCTACACCCATAATTTTTTGTTTAGATTATTATATATATATTTTTTTTTCACATAAATTTTAGTTATAATTGTTACATTTGCATTATGCCGTTGTATGTGTTTGGGAACATTTGATTATACGAGGCCTACTGATTACAGGACTGAAGTCTTCAGTCATTATACAACAACCTCTTTATCCTCCTCAGCCTTTTGGCCAACAAGTAGAAATCCTTTCTGCTTTCCCCTTCACAGCACATCCATCAAGTCTATTACACTCCTGTTCATTAATCTGACTGAGCTACTCCTCCATTCCTGTTCAGCCCTGATCATCCAGTCTTGACTGATGAGGAGACAGTTTGTTGACCACATGGCTGAGTGGGTACGGCTGTCAGAAAAGTGACAGACGATAGAAGTTTAATGACTGTGTGAGAGACCCTGTTAAGGCTTCTCATTGATTTCATGGTTCTGTTTTCCAGAGCAAGGAAGTCGGCATCCAGCTGCAAGAGGACCTAATGAAAGTTATGAATGAGCTTTATACGGTAGGACGAACTCCTTCCACACTCCTATAATTACAAAACCATGTGCTGTAGGCACAAGTCTTGCTTGTTGTAAATTTCCATGGGGTTTCCCTAAGCTATGAAAATGATGGTATTTTACCTAACTTTGTTCAGGCTTTTGAATATGATATGTAATTTATCTTAGTCTTCCAGTGTTGCTTTGGGCATCACAGTGTGTTGCACATACAGACAACACTTGCCAAATACTGAGGTAATGGATGTGTGTGCAGTGTGTTTCCCAGTCTGTGTATGTGGGCAGAGTTTCCTACTATGTAATGGCTCAGTGCAGCCCAAGCATAGCCAAGCCCATAAAAGTTAGACTTATGCTGTAATTATAGTATATAGTGCGAGATAGAAATAGATCTGGTTTGAGTAGCATGCACACACAGTCACATGCATGCTCATGGGACCAACCATAGTGTTTTGAGGAGGGTTTGAGCAAAGCAATATAATGATGGCTCTGGTGGTGGTCACAGAAAAAAGGCTGACACTGCACTGGGATTGTTTTTAACTCTCATTAGTGTGTACAAGTTTTCAGCATTAATATAATAAAGTTACATAATCATTTATATAAGAAAAGCCTCCAGTTAAATGTTGCGTAGGCAGTAGTTTGTATATTACACCTGAGGATGCCATATGATCTGGTTAGGATTACATTTGTACATTTTTGGACAATAGGATTATAATGTAAATGGGATGAGGTCAGCTCTGGTTTATTTTAAAGCAATGAAGCTGCTATTGCAAGTCGGTATTGTAGACGTTTAGAATCTACTAATTAACAGGTAGATAATCTGGTTAAATTATCTTTGTTGCAGGAGATGAATTGGACGATGCACACATAGTTTCAAATCTTCCACCTTGTTCCCAGGTGATGAAAACATACCACATGTACAACACTGACAGCATGAATGCAGAGTCCAAGCTAAAGGACGCAGAGAAGCAGGAGGAGAAGCAGATGGGACGCTCGGAGCGACAGACGCCTCGCTCCCCTGACACTTTGGCCAGCATCAAAGCCGACGAGAAGCCCGTGCGCCGCTCCAGTGTCAAGAAAATTGAGAAAATGAAGGAGAAAGTGAGCAGAGATGATTAATCTGATTTAAAGTGCTTACAGTCTGCCCCACCTGTTGTCACGGTGTCCTATTATGTGTTTGTGTCTCATCAATGATTTATTAGTGCATGGCTGGCTCACCATGTCCTATCCAGCTGGGGTCTGCCTCAGCTACATGATTTTTTTACACTCTATTATCCATAATCAATACTCAAGCATTTTATTCCAGCCCCTGTTCTCCCTCATCTTTTTTCTTCTTTGCCTTTATCCTTTCATTCATTTTCCTATTTACTTATTTTCTTTCTTCTTTCAGAGACAAGCTAAGTACACAGAAAACAAGCTCAAGGCCATCAAAGCCAGGAACGAGTACTTGCTTGCCCTTGAGGCCACCAATAGCTGTGTCTTCAAATATTACATCCATGACCTCTCGGACATCATTGATGTGAGTACGAATACTCTTCCCAAAGAAAGTTTCTTTTGTTTTATGAATGTGTACGAATACTCTTCCCAAAGAAAGTTTCTTTTGTTTTATGAATGTGTGCATATCCTTGTTTTTCTGCATTCCAGCCAGTGGAAGCCCCTAAGTTTGTCTCTTCATATAAGACAGTAGACTAGCTATTATAGTATAGAATAGACTAGAGTGGACTTTTTGTCTATGTTGCAGTCTTAACACATGTCCCAAGTGGCCCCCCTGCATACAACCTGCTCTTCAGATACAACATGTCTGCCAGTGTTTGTAGGAATCAACTTTGGTCACGCTAAGTTCCAAGTTCAACATTTGACTGGGTGAAAGGAGAAGGGAAACCATGAATTTATTCTGTCTATTACAAAGCAGAAGGACTGAAGAAATGTACTTTGAATTGCTATATGTATGAATTGTGATATACAAAAAGTGTGTGTGTGTGTGTGTGTGTGTGTGTGTGTGTGTGTGTGTGTGTGTGTGTGTGTGTGTGTGTGTGTGTGTGTGTGTGTGTGTGTGTGTGTGTGTGTGTGTGTGTGTGTGTGTGTGTGTGTGTGTGTGAGATACATTTTTAATTGTCTTGTCTGTTACAGTGCTGTGACCTTGGCTACCACTCCAGTCTTCACCGTGCCCTCAGGACCTACTTATCTGCAGAACAAAATGTAGAGGCATCCAAACATACCGGCCTGGAAACGCTGGAAGGCGCAACAGAGAGTCTGGAGCCTAATGGAGATAAACAGAAATTAATGGAGACCTACAACAATGTCTTCTGCCCCCCAGCTCGTTTTGATTTTCAGTCCCATATGGGAGACTCGGTACACTGCGAGAAGAGTCATTTCTATTGCTAAACATGCTTTTATTTATTAAACATCTTCTTTCAGTGTTTAATTTTTTATAATTAAGCTACAGTTGTTTGTCTTATGGTCTGCAGATGGGTGTTGTGTGTGCACAGCAGCCACTTGAGAGTGAACTGCTCCAGAGGTGTCAGCAGCTGCAGTCCCGCCTCTCCACCCTGAAGATTGAGAATGAGGAGGTAAGACATTTGTTGTTTCTCTTGTTATATACCAGCTTCATCATTCCTCTGTCCAATCTCCTGCAGCTGTCACCGGTCTGTGCCCATAATCATTCAGTCTTCCCATTTATTTCTCATTTCTTCTTATTTGTTGGCCTTCAGGTGAAAAAAACCATGGAGGCCACTCTGTCAACGATCCATGACATGGTCACTGTGGAGGATTATGACGTCTCTGAGTGCTTCCACCACAGCAACAGCATGGAGTCTGTCAAGTCAACTTTTAGCGAATCCTATCTCAGCAAACCCAGCCTGGCCAAGCGACGGGCCAATCAGCAGGAGACGGAGCAGTTTTACTTTACAGTCAGTACTACTCCATTTTAAAATATTTACACTGTTGCAGCTGATTTTGTCTTTTTATTTGGGTTTTTAGCACAAGGACTGTAAGGACTACTTTTTATGTAGCTCAAAAATCCACAGTAGTCACAATCTCACTGATGAATTTAAACAGGAAGCAGCACTAATAAGCATTGTTACATTTTTTGGATTCTACTGTTTTTTTAATATTGCTTCACCTTTACTACACTTTATTCTAACATTATACCTGTGTTTTTTTTTTTTGTTGTTGTTGTTGTTGTTGTTGTTGTTATAGAAGCTGAAAGAATTTCTGGAGGGCAGAAACCTGATCACCAAACTACAGGCCAAACATGACCTTATCCGAAAAACTCTGGGAGAAAGTAAGTGAAAGAAGGATGGTATGTCTTTTATACCACGTGTTGCCCAGAGGCTGCATGGGGACAAGATGAGCCATAAGCTGTGTACTTGAACTCTTGCAGGGAAGCCGAATGAGCTTAGCAAGGCTACTGATCACCAGCTGTGGGTTTCCCAAGGTTAGGTCACACTGACAGTCACCATATGTATGTTTAAGTTTAAAATGAGAGTGTGGTCTGTCCTCATTTCCACAATTGAACAGGAAGCACTTCCAAAATGGTGTGTGTTAAGCCTAAGCAGGAAGTTTGCTTTTTTTTTTTTTTTTACATTTGAAGGTGTGTCCTTATTTGTCCTGCTCTGACTCTGACTATCTCTGACCCCCCTCCGCCCCACCTTTTTTCCTGTTTCCATTTCCTTTAGGTCAGAAGACTGACTGTTGCCTTGCCAGGTATGTGTGGCGTATGAAGGAAATGCATTCACTTGCTATTGATAGCATTGAGCATATTTCTCAACACATGTGTACAAAAAGTGCTTTACCAGAGTCAGGGGTATAAACAGACTTTGTATGTAGACTTAATGACAGAGTGCTGTTTTTCACTCTCTTCTCTCGTTTTCTGTGTAGTGGACGCAGAAACTCAACTGTACGGAAGCAGGTAATTATCTGCCATGGCTTATGGCGTGTGCATGTGAATGCGTGTGTGCATGTGAGTGCGTGTGTGCAGCGCTGCATTTTTTTTTTTTTTTTTTCTCAGTCAGAATCTGTAGCTTTGCTTTTAACTCAAACCACGTGTTTTCTCACACTATACCCCACCCACAGGATACAGGGCTCCTAAATGTCCTAAACATTTGAGTGATAATGACATCATAATTAATGCCTTTTTAAAAAAATATAAGCGCAAGAAACATTACATTTTGAAGGTGTACTTTAAATGGAGGTTGAAGCAATAGATTGATCAAATCAACTCCTTTGCATTAAAAAAATGGCATGTTTGTGACTCCCCCTTGTGGATGTCCTCTCACAATCACACATATATATTGTAAGCAGGTTTCTGGATATTAATCATTAGTATATAGGTCACTATCTCATGTATATTACATTCCAAACATCTATTATCCAGCACACATTAAAATATAACCTCCTAGTTCTGGAAACCCCAACAAACAAAGGAAAAAGGAAAAACCGTCTCCTAGCAACAGCTGGGTAGTGTGCCCACCCTCGTGTGTGTGTGTGTGTGTGTGTGTGTGTGTGTGTGTGTGTGTGTGTGTGTGTGTGTGTGTGTGTGTGTGTGTGTGTGTGTGTGTGTGTGTGTGTGTGTGTGTGTGTGTCTGTGTCTGTGTCTGTGTCTGTGTCTGTGTCTGTGTCTGTGTCTGTGTCTGTGTGTGTGTGTGTGTCTGTGTGTGTCTGTGAGAAATCCTCCTAACAAGAAACATTGCCCCTCCATCGGGAATCATTCCTATCTCCTGTTTTAGGATTCGGGTGAGACCATTCCTCTGATGGTTGAGAGCTGCATCCGCTTCATCAGTCGCCATGGTGAGGAAATTGACCTGTAAAGTCATACATTTTTCCTAATTGTTTTTTTGTAAAGTATGATTGGTTCGGGATGACCGTAATGACAATGCATTGCATGTACTTTGAAATCCTGCTGCGAGTTCTAACACCTTGATTTCATTGTGTAGGTTTGCAGCATGAAGGCATCTTTAGAGTGCCTGGATCACAGGTGGAAGTAAACGACATCAAAAATGCATTTGAAAGAGGTAGAACATTTACTTGAAATAAGTTATATTTCCCATTTCTTTATTTAATATCTTCATCTTTGTTTTTTGTCCATGTCTTGGCAAAGGTGAGGACCCATTGGCCGGTGACCAAAATGACCATGACATGGACTCCATTGCTGGCGTCTTGAAGCTGTATTTCAGAGGACTGGATCAGGCCCTGTTTCCTAAGGAAGTCTTCCATGACCTCATATCCTGTGTCTGTAGGTGTTTCATTATTGTGTGTGTAAACATGTTTAATTTAGCAAGTAACCTCAACATCATTGTGTTGTTTTTCAGCTATGGAGAGCCTTCAGGAGCGGGCAGTCCACATAAAGAAAGTTATGCAGCCTTTGTCATGCAAAACTCTTATTATCATGAGATACCTCTTTGCCTTCCTCCACCAGTGAGTGCCAGAACACATAAACATCTAGACAGAATGGGGGCTTGTAAAAAAAGGTTTGGAAGGATGTTTGAATAATGTAACTATTGACTATGACATTATTTGCAATAAGCCCCGGAACATGATGTGTCAAAATCATTTTACAACAATTGTGTTTTAAATAATACCCAATTAGCTATAAAACTCTAATATATTTCAAGAAACGCTAGATTAAAAGATTATATTCCCTGCAGCCCTCCCTAAGGAAGTATTGAATTTCCATTTGTAGCCTAGCTTATTTGAATAGTTTGACATTCCCACTCAGTGTTTTAACAGACTTAATGAGTTCACCTCAGCCAGAAACCCACACTTTATTGTACAAATTTAATAATGTGGAGAAATTTGTATCAAATTGTCATCCATACATAACTAAACTCAAAGGCTGTTCTGTGTATTTTTACTGCGCTGTAATAACTAAATCGATAACAAAATAAATATACGCAGGATATTCGAGAAAGTATAAACTAGGGGAGCAGGAAAGAGTAGCTGTTGAGGTAAACTGATAGTCACCCAAGTGCTTCTAATAGCTGTTCATTTTGAGTAAATTAACATGTAAAGCCCTTCAAATAACTGTATTTCTCCTCTGCACAGTCTGTCCCAGTACAGTGAGGAGAACATGATGGACCCCTACAATCTGGCCATCTGTTTTGGCCCCACTCTCATGTCTGTCCCAGAAGGCCACGACCAGGTCTCCTGCCAGGCCCATGTCAATGAGCTTATCAAAACTATCATTATTTACCATGACACAATCTTCCCAGGACCCGAGGATCTGCAGGGTCCCATCTATACCATCCCAGGAGCTGGAGATGACTTCTGGTGAGGGCTGGACCAGAGAGGGTACTATTGGGGGTTAGCAGAACAGGGGACTAGGAAAGTTGTACTAGTAATAAAAGTGCTTGCGTGTGACCAGTATAACAAATGCTAGGTTTGCTTTGCATAAACGGGTAACTAATTCACCAATAGCATATAATTTCTACAACAACTTGATTACTAAAAATAGGAAAATTGGTATAAAGCATGTGCTTAAGTTCAGTTTAAATGCCAGTGTCAAATAGTATTATTAATTAAACAGCGTTTTTATTGTTAGTGGAAATACATTTAATAACTTCTTACCTTCTCCTTTGTGTTTCCAACAGTGATAGTCCACACTGTGAGCCCCCTCTAGTGGAGGAACCAGCGCCTGACATGTCAATAGGCCAGAACAGCGATGATGGTGTGTGATGGTTTACTTGACCACAAACTCATTCTGCCTCCATTTTATTCAACCTCCTATTGGCCATATGCCAGATTGCATTCTGTATTTTGTGAAATGTGCTGCTTTGCTGCTACTGAGTAATTTGTAATATTTGTGCAACAGCACTAACCTGCTTTGCATTAACCAGGCTTTTCATCTCTTTCACTTTCATTTCTGCTGTCCCACTCTCTGTCCTGTTCCATTAAACACAGGCTCATTGGCTGTTTCAGACTGTGATCCTGTTGAGGCCATTGCTCGATTTGACTATTCTGGTCGGACCAGTCGGGAGCTGTCGTTCAAGAAGGGTGCTTTTCTGTCTTTGTACCGGCGAGCCTCTGATGACTGGTGGGAGGGTCGGCACAATGGAGTAGATGGACTAGTGCCCCACCAGTATATTGTGATCCAAGACA
Organism: Neodontobutis hainanensis; assembly: GCA_024349245.1. NCBI lineage: Eukaryota > Metazoa > Chordata > Actinopteri > Gobiiformes > Odontobutidae > Neodontobutis > Neodontobutis hainanensis. Next base: position 6,767,183 of record JALDNG010000005.1, read on the forward strand.
TGTAAGATGCATCTTTTACCCAGTGTTTTGAGCCAGTGTGAGTTGGTTAGTAATATTCTCCAGTATTTCCATTGATGATCCCTATTACATCAAGTCTTTTGCAATAAACAACAATAGAAAATTAAACAGCAAGTTAAGGGTTTTCCCAAAATAGTTTACGTAATTGGGCCCACGGGCTTCTCCAGGAAGTTCCCTAGCTATTCAGCTGCTGTTCTATGCATTTCTTGTTACTTCCTTGTTAACATTATTTTCTAATAAACATAATTATTTTTAGGTCTGATGGAGGCAGGGGAAGTCCAAAGCCTGACGCAGACACGAGAGACCTACTTGAGGAAAGAGTGTCCACTAGAGGCAGTGCAGCTTCTCCAACAGGAGCTCATGTGGCAGACATTTATTTGGCCAACCTCAACAAGTGTGTTTCTTAAACGGATAAACTCAATTTGACAGATTACAGACACTTTTATCCATTGTTGACTTTAAGTTAAATTCTTTCTTTGACTTGGATCAGAAACCCTTGCAGTTATCAATACAAACTAAAGTAATTCCTCTTCTACAGATTGAGGAAACGTCCAGAGTCTACTAACATTCGAAGGACTTTCCGTGGCTCAGAGAGTGACGGTAATGGATCCAATGGAGGAGGAGGAGGAGGAGCCAGGACTGCTTCTCTTCCTGTTGGAGGGGCTCTGGTGAAAGAAAGTGGCGATAAAAGACCTGTCAGTGCTCACAACATCCTGAACTCTGTCACGCGCCACTCCTCGTTAAAGAGCAAGGTACTATCATATTTATTTGGCGTAAGTTTGTGTAATACCTTCAAACTCAATTTTTCATAAACATCATTTAGGTGGAGAGTCCACAGTTGCGCAAGTCTACCCCAGCAGGGCGCTCTAAAAGCTTCAGCAACCACAGACCACTGGACCCTGAGGTGATTGCTCAAGTGGAGCACAGTTCGCAGGTAGCGCCATAAGGTCATTATGTACTGTTCCACTGAATATGAATGGACCTATATTTACAATGTTGAGACAATGCAATTTCTAACACAATGAAAATGTAATTTAAACGCATCACAATGTTTTTCAGTGGTGTACATTTATGATTTTTTTTTTTTTTTTACAGGACATTGAAGCAGCAATGAGCACTGCTTTGAGTGAGCGCCGTGAGTTGGAAAGACAGAGCACATCCAAACATACCCCTGATGTGGTCTTGGACACTCTGGAGCAGTTAAAAGGAGTAGGGAGCAGTGGAGGGGGGGCCTCTGAACCCTCCAGTCCACTCCACTCCAGGCTCCTACGGGACTGTGAGGGCAGCAGCTCCCAGCCTCACCCACTTCAGCGCAGTGCCTCCTCTGCCAGCGACGTGCCATCTTCTTTCCGGCCAATCAAGAGCCAGCCTCGGAGCCCTCTACCATCGTCTACATCCCCCTCCCTCTCATCGTCATCTCTGTCCACCTCTGTTCCCTCTTTTAGAGAGTTGCGTCCCCCCGCTACAAGGCCCAAGCCAGTTGTCTTCCCAAAGAGTGGAGGAGGTAGTGGTAGTCCAGCAATGGGCTCCCCAACTTCCACTGTCCCCCCAACCCCTCCTCCACCTGCAGGCCACACACACACCCTCTCCCACACTCCTCCTCCACCCCCACCACCCCAATCAAACGACAAATCCTGTCCGGCCTAGGACGCTCACCATAAACCAACCTAACAGCTCCAAACGTTTTACCAGAGTCTGCAACTTATATGTAGCAATGACGCGTTGGTATCCAGGCAAATGTTATTGTGCCATTTTCTCAACCATTGTTTCCTTCTCTCGGTGTCTACTTGCAACTTTATTGAATCATTTTAAAGACTTATTTTTGCCATTACAGAGATTTGAGGGAGCACTCACTGTATTTAAACATATTTTATAAAGCAAAGGGAACAGGACTCAGGATGGACACTTACTGACCTGGAACTAGTACAATACTCTAGTTTGTTTGAAAATATATTTGAGTGAGTGTGCAAGAGTGTTACTTGCCTTTTTACATACAGCTCTAAAAGAGAAACGAGAAGCACTACTTAAATTGTATATCCTAGACATGGCATTCTGTGACCCAGGCCTAAAGGAGTGAAACAAAGTGGTCAAATCCTAAGGACAGACTGTGAAAAGCCACACTATCTAATAAAAAAACTGACTTGCTGCTTCACAAGTAGAACTAATTAATATAAGTGGACCTTTTGAATAATCATACAAAGATTGGTTCAAATATGTCATGTGATCAAGAGCTTTATTATTTTTATCACTTCTTTCTTTATTCCTTAAATTTGATTTATTATGTCTAGTACTACAAAAAAAAGCAAAACAGAAACAGTAGTCTTTAATTTCAGTAATTACAAATCTGTGTATAGCAATAAACTAAATGCAGGCTGGCTGTTTTTAGCGTTTTGCTTCTTTTCCTGCAGTTCAATACTGCGTTTAACAGACCAGTGGAACTCAGCAGCTTGATATTTAGAGGTGGACCATGCATACTTTCTCCACACCATTGGGTGATGGTGTTTTGTGGCAGCTAAACAGCCTTCAGGTTTTCCTTGCATGCTGGGGCCATAGACAACAGCCACAATGGCAGGTCAGCTGATTGCATTAGTTCCTGTCCTTTAATACAAATAAATTACAGCTTGCGCTTTTAAACTTAACAATATTTGTATTTTTTTTTTTTTTTTTTTTACAAATCTTATAATGTGTATGTTTGTGTAATACTCATGTTGATAACTGGAAGCATTGTGCAGAGGATCCTCTTGAGTGTGTTAAGATGGAAGCACAACCAACCACCTCATCCAATGCGTTTTTTAAGCACAGTTTTGATAATTCCTTCTCTCATGTTGTTTGTTAATGCTAAAATCTGCTATGGTAAAATGTGGAAATGTGTAACTGGGTGTAAGCATGTGTGTGTGCCTTTTTGTGAGCATGCATGAATGTCCAGTCCGTGTGCACCTCACAGTGTCATGCACCACCATTCTCTGGCCTGATCTACCAAATGTCAAAGGACCATTCAACACAAACTGTTGACAGACTGTCCAACCCAAGAAGCTATGAATGAATTAACAATATGCACTGTATGTCTGTGATCACAATAAATATGCCTGCAGGGATGAAAGTATAGTATAGCCTTATTTTAAAGACCAAAATGAATGGTAGCTTGTTAAATGTAGCTAATGAAATAGGAAACAAAAATATTATCATTAGTATTAATTAAACTTTTAATGCCATTCACCAAAAACTGAATAAGGCCTTTTTTTAACCTTGTAAACTACCAAGTATTGAAGAAAATGTTTGCAGTTTGTGCACATGCTTTTGCTGGAGTCTTTTCTTCAAGATGATCTTGATGACTGAGAACCTTCACAAATACCAAGTACTGAGTCATTTTAAATCTAATCTTATGTTTATCAAAATTAGAGCACAACTGCATTCCTTATCCAAAGTTAATTTCTTTGTTTATTGTTGGTGTATGACTTTCCTGGTGTATTTGTGTTGCTCTTACCCGATGCCAGCTTGAGGGACTTTGACTTAGTGCGTAGAAAAGAAGTGGGAGACTGAGCGCACACTCCTGCTCAGCACACAAAAAGACGTGCATGTGATTGGCCAGTGCGTCCCAGGGGTGCTGTTACAGGGTGAGCCGGGACCCTTTCTCGATCTTAAATCAATCATTGTGCACTTGAACAACTTTGGCCTGAGTGTCACCTGTGTGAGGATGATTTGTTTGAACTGAATATTGTTAAATATGCATTTTTGTGTCATTTTGAAAACATAACTAAAAAAGACTGTAATGTCAAATCTATTTATAGTTGTCTCTGTATTACTGGAGAATCCTGTGTTCAGATGTACTTTGTATATACAATGTTGTACATTACAGAGGTACACTCTTTCTCTTTGGTACAATATTGTACAGTAATAGCAATAGTAGTTTAATCAAATAGGCCTTATATAATTATATGTGTAGTTCTTGTAGTAGATCTGTTTTTGTTTTTTTGTTTTTGTTTTTTTTGTTTTTTTAATAAATATTGCTCGCTATAAAGACCTTTCAATCTTTTTTTATTGTCATGTGATTATTACTGACTTGTTTGTAACAAATAGGCCTAATTAGGAATTTATGTGAAGATCAAAGAGGCGGTAAAGGTCACTGTAGACATCAGTTAACGACAAAGTGACATCAGTTAACGACAAAGTGACATCAGTTAACGACAAAGTGACATCAGTTAACGACAAAGTGACATCAGTTAACGACAAAGTGACATCAGTTAACGACAAAGTGACATCAGTTAACGACAAAGTGACATCAGCTAACAAAGTGACATCAGCTAACAAAGTGACATCAGCTAACAAAGTGACATCAGCTAAAAACAAAGTGACATCAGCTAAAAACAAAGTGACATCAGCTAAAAACAAAGTGACATCAGCTAAAAACAAAGTAACATCAGTTAAAAACAAAGTAACATCAGTTAAAAACAAAGTAACATCAGTTAAAAACAAACTAACAACAAAGTAACATCAGTGAACAACAAAGTAACAACAAAGTAACATCAGTTAGCAACAAAGTAACAACAAAGTAACATCAGTGAACAACAAAGTAACAACAAAGTAACATCAGTGAACAACAAAGTAACAACAAAGTAACATCAGTGAACAACAAAGTAAGATGAAGGAGGCGGTCCCACGCAGAGTGCGTCAGAAACCGGAATGAGAGTTGCAAACTCAGCCTACGAGTATTTCCGCCGTTAAAAAACCCACACTTCCTAAACAGCACCATGTAGGTGTGCGAGACTGAACAAACCCTCGAGTCACCTTTTAAGAAGAAAAAGCGAAGAGCTGCCTTATTCTGAAGGTACAGAGTACCCTACTTCATACCTGCGGTCTTTTGTTATTTATACTTATACAGCGCGGCGTGACACGGCGGAGGTTCGACGCAGAACGAAGTTACTGCTTTGGTTTGTGAAATTATAAGCTTAGTTATATGGTCAAGTTTGAAAATCCCCGTGGGCTTCACATTATGACAGAGTTGTTTTTTTTTCCACTGTAAGGTTTACCGTAGTTATTAAAGACTAACGTTAACATCTGTAGGACTAACAAACCTCCGGCTAACACGAGCCCTGCTACATGGACGTGAGTAATTGGTGAAAAACTAACGTTACTGAAGTGACTAGTGTTGTTTCTTTCGACTTCATAAAATATCCTTATGTCAACATGTTTTAGAAGTTAATAGATGCATAATGCACAAGGAAGTGTTTACCTTTACCCTACTGCATTCTGTCATTAGATAAACCGCTCTATTACATAACTTTGTTCATATAAGTAATGCTAATAATTTCACCCTCAATAACACTGAAAAATCAATACTCCAGCTACTTAGGAGATATGGTCACTATAGTCAAAACGTATGGTTATAGCTTCTGCTTACTACGGCTGACACTGTAGTTATATTCACTGAATATATTTACCACATGACCCTACTGTCAGGTATGAAGGGATACTCTATGGTATGGACTTGGGTTTCACGTTGAAGACATTTTGTCTCTTATTCCAAGAGACCTTTTAAATACTATGAGATATGAGAGCTGAGCTTATATCTCTAAAGGGAGGGGTTTGACCTGCAACTAACTCTGATTGGACCAGGCTGTTCTGGTCTCATGGTCATTAACTATGAAAGGACAGTGTGACTCCTGGTGTGAGAGTCGTTAAAGGCTCAGGAGAGTCGTTAGTTTCAGGTGTTTTTGTTCTAGAGTGAAACTGTTCTGGTTTAGGTTTCTGAACAGTGTTGTAAATACTAGGCAACATGAATCTGAGGCCACCTCCTCTGTTCAGAGAGGGCTATTCCATTTGAACAAAAATGGCTTCCTTCACATCTCTCTTACACCATGTGGCCTCTCTGCCACATTGCTGTCCTCAAAGGAAAGTCCTTTCTCTTTGAGGTGGAGGTGTACTGCAGACTCAGGTCCTCCAGGATTGGCTCTTCTGTGCTGATACATCCTCTTGTGAAGCTTTTGTTTTGTTTCTCCGACGTAACTGTGACTGCACTCTTCACTGAACAACATAGACAACATCAATCTGTTTGTGAGAGGGGTTCTTGTCTTTAGGGTGAACATGTTTTTCACGCAGAGTGTTCCCAGGTTTAAATTGGATTGAAATGTTGTGTTTGTGAAAAAAAATCCCTTTAACACAAAATACAAACTAATAATTATAGTTTGTAAGTGTTTAATCTGTTCTGTGCTAACTATGATATTTTATTTTTCTAGCCTCTGTTCCGGGTCTATCAAAGCTTCCAGGATGGCCATTAATACAGCCAGTACAGCAAACTACCTGTGGTCTTTACAGGACATCCTTGGCCAAGGAGCTACTGCCAGTGTTTATAAGGCGCGCAACAAGGTGACTCTGTGTTTCCAAGAAAGTTTTTTATCTTTCAATTAGCTGAATAGACCACATGCTTGACATTACTGACATCTTATAACCATGTAAACATGTTTGTGTGTCTCTAAACAGAGGACTGGTGACTTGGTTGCCGTCAAGGTGTTTAATATAGTAAGTTATAACCGCCCTTATGAGGTCCAGAAGAGGGAGTTTGATGTGCTGAGAAAACTCAACCACAACAACATTGTCCAACTCTTCTCAGTGGAAGAGGTAAAACACAAACGATCTATTAGAAGTGGAGCCAACATAAAACTCAGTCGTGTTAATAAGTCACAGATTATTTACTGTGATTTTGGTAATTAGAAGAGTTGAGATGTAGGTGTGCTCTAAAATCTTGATTAAGACTTTTTGTGTATGAAGCTACCATCTAAACAGAAAGTCCTGGTAATGGAGTATTGTTCTGGAGGAAGTCTACTGAGTCTGCTGGAGGAACCTGAAAATGCATTTGGCTTGGCTGAATATGAATTTCTTACTGTGCTGCAATGTGTAGGTGAGTACACTGTTGTATCATTCCCAACTATATTTTTTTATAAAATATAGTTGGGAATATATAATTTAATAATATATTATTATATATATTATATATTTTATATTTTATAATATAATTTATATATATTTTTTTCAGTCCACGGAATGAACCACCTGAGAGAAAATGGTGTTGTGCACAGGGATATAAAACCAGGCAACATCATGCGAGTGGTTGGAGAAGATGGCAAGTCCGTTTATAAGCTGACTGACTTTGGAGCAGCGAGGGAGCTAGAGGATAATGAGAAGTTTATGTCTATTTACGGAACTGAAGAGTATCTGGTGAGTCATATGTTGAATTATCTATGCATTATCTTTCAAACTATGAGCAATACATCCTATCACATTTGTTAAACCTCCACTCTATGATTGCACACCATTATATAAACACCACTATTCTTGAATGTCACAATAAAATCCATATTCTCTATTTGCATATTCTAGTAATAATAAGAATTAGCCTGTATTATGTATACTTAATTGATTTGTACCATAGTTTGACATTTATGAAATACTACCGTCATGGATGTCCGGTGTTTTATTTTCACAACAAAGATTACTAATGTCTGCGGAAGATGCTGTAAAGCAGGGGTCCTCAACTAAAATCAGTCAGGGTCCGCTTAGTGAACTTTACTCACCATGAGGGGTTTGGAAAATTTTAATAAAAGGATATGTACTTTTAGTTTAAGTCTCATTTATTCCACACCTACAGCCTCTTGAACACTGTGGAGAGAAATGTAGGTAATCCACTGTCCTCTGTATTCTTTTCTTTGTTTACATGAGGAGGGATGTTTCTGAGTGACACAGCTCACAGAAGAAAGGAAAATGCAAAAAAATCAAAAGAGGCTAGAGTTCATTAAAAGCCAAGTAAAACTGGATTTGACAGAAAGGATAATGCTTAGGACTTGTTTTTTTAACATCAGCCTGAAATACTGCATATTCATTTTAAAATCTTTAATGCTCCTTATCATAATTCATCTCTTCCTGTTGTCATTCCTCTGGAAACCATCCATAACCTCCGTAAATGTCTGTAATCATTTGCCATCACAGCGCACACGGAGCCCAAGGCTGAACTCTTTGACTATCGTCATTTCTAACTAATTTATCAGGCTACGTTAAACATGTTGAATCTGCAGCTGTTGTGTCCGTAACTATAGTATTCGAGGACCCACACGTGTATAAATTGTTGTCCTAGAAGGGCTGGTTCAAAAAATATATATTTTCCACAGTGTGCTTGTAATTTGAAAAATGTCTTGCTGTCCGTAATAAATCCTCTTGAGGTCCAGATTTGGCCCGGAGTCCAGCTGTTGGGGACCCCTGCTGTAAAGCCTACACTGTGTATATGAGCTAATCGAGACAAGGTAGCCCTCTAGTGGACGTGCATTTATTGGACAATGCTCAGATTATTGTGGTAGTAACTAATTATATCAAATCAATGGGTAATACAGTTCTTATTTCAGTGTACACTTTCAGCCATTAGTCACTTCCTAATCCAGCAAAGCTCTCCATGGCTTAACATGTTTTTATTTGTTTGTATAGCATCCAGATATGTATGAGCGTGCAGTCCTGCATAAGCATCACCAGAAATCATATGGTGTGAGTGTAGACCTCTGGAGTGTTGGTGTGACATTTTATCATGCTGCCACTGGGATCCTTCCCTTTATGCCATACGGCGGCCCACGCAAGAACAAGCCCACCATGTATGTTGACACTGCAAAGTCATTACCATTACATTATGTCCGTTCAGGACCCCATGTGTCCCTACATCTATCATTATTCACTATGTTATGTATACACTATATTCATTATGTATGTGTCTGATCTGTGTGTTTTGAAGGTTCAAAATAACTACAGAGAAACCCACGGGGGCTATCGCAGGAATACAGCGATTAGAGGCTGGACCTATAGAGTGGAGCTACCATTTACCTCACAGCTGCAGGCTGTCACAGTATGTAATTAAGTTGAATTAAACTGCATCTCAATATATTTCTATTTTTTCAACATTTCTCACAAAAAAACACTGAAAATTTTAATCTCTGAATTTTATAGGGGTCTGAAGTTGCAGCTGGTTCCTCTACTAGCAGGTATACTAGAGGCTGACCAAGTGAGGTGTTGGGGTTTTGACCAGTTCTTCAAAGCCACTACAGACATAATGCAGCGGCAGCCCATTCACCTCTTCTCTCTGCAACAGGCCATGGAGCACTGTGTCTATATACACCACTACAGCACGTAGGTTTGGCATCAGTGTGGCGCTTATTGAGTATGTGTACTAATGAGTGCATTTGAGTACAACTATAATTTTATTTGGAGTGAGTTATTGACAGAGAACTGTTAATAATGTTGAATAAGGTTGCAACATAGAATATTTGCAATAAATCATGTTATCCCTTTTCTTCTTTTGGATGATATATTGTGACAATATTGTTATTTCTTTTTAGTGATGTCTAAGGTTCATTGCAATGAACCGCTGAAAATAAGACCAGTGAATGTACCAAATTGTTCTGAGAGTTACACTGTTCCCTCTCACTACCCACAGGGTTTCAGTTTTCTTGGAAGAGTTGGCCTCTCAGACCGGTATAGCAGCTGGGCACCAACATCTACTGTACCTGGGTCATGACCTCCTACTGGAGGGCAACATGAAGGCTGTGAACCTGCCTTGTACCTCACCCGAACGGCCTATCATTCTGCTCAGCTATTTACCAGAGCAAAACATTAGCCTGCCTTTTCAAGAACGTAATACATACAAGCATCTTGCAACTTTTCCTACCTTTGTGTTGTTTTAATGTGCACTATGCTTACAAAGTACATGCATTTTTAATAGTGTGTTGTAGTGGTAATTATTTACTCTATTAGTAGTTTGAATAATGTTTTTTGTTTGGTCTGTAGCTGAGATTCCAGTCATCCCGAGTAGGTTTGATGTTATTGGAGACTGCAGTTTTTCCAAGGTATTTTTGCTCCTATTTGAACCGCATGTCTTTATGTCTTTTGAGTTGTAACCTGTGACTCCAAACTATTCCTTTTCTTTAGGTAGTAGTGGGAGTTGTGCATCAGTATCTTCGAATTGTGAAGTTGTTACACAAACAGAGAGAGCTCCTGTTGCAAGGATATTATTTCTATGTGTAGGACATAAATATACTAAAACTTTTGTTTGATTTTGATGCTTTTTTATTGTTGTTTATTAACAACAAATTTTCCCTGTTTTCCACAGTGTAAAGTTACGTGGTGAATGTCGAGAGGCTATGCACAGTATTGGAAAGATCATCATCAGACTGCAGTCCTGTTTTAATGTAGAACAAAGAATCCACACACTGTACGTACCACCAACACATTGTACCGTGTACCTGTGGTGTACTTATACAAGCAGAAGTTGCACAAACTGTCGATGATAGAAACTTCCACCACCAAAGTTAATAATTCAGTGTCCGTAGCACTGCTGATTGAATGTGTGTGATTGTAGAGGTGAGTTTGGCGGTGTTCGAAGAAGGGTGTGAGCAACGTGTGTATGGCAGCCCCTCTCTCTGTCTGCCCCAGGTGTGAATGTGGGTGAATGGAAGCACGGAATAAAGCGCTCTGGGTGCAAAAAAACGCTAAATAAATGCACACCATTTTTCCATTTAATAAAGGAAGAACATTTACTCAACATTATTCAGTAAAATCCGCTTTTTTTCCCTTTATGCTACATCCTTCAGTGGTTGCAATGCTACAGATTTGGCAGACAGCAGTGTAAAGCTACAACAGGTAAGCTGCTTTTGAAAACATCATTGTGAGTAATGTGGTTGTTTAAAGAGCCATAGGATAGAGCCATAATAGATCTTTACCTGCACATGTTCCTTTTAAAGACACAATCTTGTTTCTGAGTACAAGTCAAATCCAGTTTGACTCCTTCCATGTAAACAACAATGGAGTAATATGAGGACAGAAAGTTTTGAGAAATATTCACCTTCATATTGTTGAGGGCCATATGAGCGGAGTAAATGTATTAATTTAATGTTTGTTTGAGTCCAAAGTAAGTTTATGTCTGCTGAACTTTAGGTCCATAAGCACCTGCCTATATACTCTGCGGGCATTCAGGATTTTCAGGTCCGCCTGGACCACCTGCTAATTGAACAGGCCAAGCTAACGGAGACACTGGACAATGATAAAAGGTACACCAAGGAAATAGGAAATCATATTGTTGGCATCATATGTGGTGGTTAACTATGGTTGTTGTCTCCCAGTTGTCAGAAAATGGAAATGCTGCTACAAAAAATAATGGCGATTCATCAACACTACCGCAAAAACAGAATGATTGGCAGTAGGTTTTGTATTGAATTTACAAATTAGGGATTGTTTTATTTGGTCTAACTTTGATTTTCTGTTTTTGTAACAGAACTGACATATAACGACGAGCAAATACACAAATTTGAAAAGTGAGTGTGCATATTAGATTAGGCAGAATAAACATCTGTTGTCCTGCAAAAGCTCCTAATCAGCTTGTCCTTCTATCTTCCAAGAATCCAACTGTCAGCCCACATTAAGAGAGTGAAATCTCTCTTCAGAGAAGACTGTATGCACAAGTACAAGGAGATTTTAGTTGCAACAAGGACATGGAGCAGGTTTGAGACCAATCCCACAAGTTTGGATCAAATATCCTGCAGCTGCCAAACTTTGTTTAGAGATTTATTAATGAGACGGCGTGAGATATGTGTGTTATGTGCATTATGTATATAAATTGTAATATATAATTTTTTTTAAATGCGTCTAAATTGGCACACTGTAAATATAGCTACACTTTATTTAAAATTTTCAACTAAAAATACCAGTAGTAGCAAGTATCATGCTCTTTTGGCAGTGTTTTACAAGAGATGCAGATCCGACTGCAGGATTTTCACTCTTTCTCTTCTGGTTTACTGGCCGACCTGGAGTTGTCAGAGAAGCGTCAATACAAGGTCAGTTATTCACATTTATATAATTATAATGTAAACAATGTAGTTTTCACTAGCCAAAATGTAATTTATATATGATTAAACCTATGGCCTATGCTAGGTAAACATGCATTTTCAAGATATCAAATGTACACCACTATCAGCTATGGTATTGAGCCCATATAGTTTATTAGGAAGAAGAAAAATAATAATATGGTCTATAATATTTATATTTAGAGTCTGTGCTGGCATCTGATTTCAAAACACAAAACGTTTTTTAATGTAGGTCAATTGTCTTTGATTCTACTTCTCTCACTGTAGCCACCCCTTACAGTGGAGAGAGCAAACCAGAAAGAAGTAAAATGTGCTGAAATGTAGTCCACCTCATGATAATTTACTATAAAATTAGGATAGACAGGAGTTAGTGTCACAAAGGCAACAGAGAGAAGGGAGTAAACAGCATTACTTCGTCTCCTCCACTGCTCTGTGCCCTCTCCGTGTCCACTCTGCACTGGCGTGAGCACGCAGCTTCTCGTAGGCACACATTTCCCTGTGCTGCGAGTGGGTCAGTCAGAGCTGAAAGGTGCGGAAACCCCACAATTAATGCTTAGCCTGATGATAAATTTATAAAATCCCACCGGCCAATGTGGTTAGTGGAAGTAACTGAGTTAACCACAACAGCTGAAAACCACCCCCAGTTGGCGGGTGTTAATGTTCAGCCCTGAATGCAAGTAGTGTATTTGCAATAATTCAATTTTCATCAAGATGTACATTCGTATTTGTGTTTCCAGTCTCTGGATCAAAGCCTATACACTCTTCACACACAGAAAACAACCCATCTTACGGGTCTCACATCAAAAGACAAGGACCAAATGGTTACCAGGTTTGTTTAACGCTGCTTTTGTCTGTAAAGGTTGTTGTTCCCTTTAATAAATTGTGTGTCATTTGTTTTAGAATGCATCATCTAAAGGAGGAAATGGAGATTTTAGTCCGTGAACTGCAGTGTAATAACACCATTATTGAAAGGTTAGTTAACATTAACATGCCTCTTTCATAAACAACAATAAATTACAAAAGAAACATTTATACAGTTTAGGAGCTGTGAACTCTGGAGCTGACGCCAGACCATCCACTCTGTGAAATGTTTTTGAGCAAAAATGAACACAAGGACCTCACACATCCCATCAACAGAGCCTCTATAAGAAGAAACCTCTCAGGAATACGTACTGGAACTCACTCTGTGCTGCAGTCAATGTTATTAAAAAAGGAAGCATTCAAAGGCAATCGATGAAATGTGAATCTCAATTTAAAGATGGGATGCACAGGATGAAAAAGGAGGAAATGCTAATCCTCTATAAATGTGGCACCTGACTACACCAGCTCAATACAAACCTCATTACTTCCTTAAGTGTTATTGTATTTCTAAAGAGAGGCCACAGTGATGGACTGTCAGTACATGGACATACAGTATAAATGCTAAGTCGGCTATTCTTTTCTTAAAACTCGTACTTTCTATGTTATTAAACAACTGTTAAAAAAAAAAAAAAAACTGTTAAAGATGTTTTATACAGATTTACTTGTCTCTGTGGGTAATTTACCTTTTTTGTGTAATATGATAATATGTTTCACAGATATGAGTCTAAAATATTGGTACAGGGACGTTTTATAAATTTTAAAATATATCATTGTTTCAGTTACTGTAAATTAAGTTGATATTATAGAATTAAAAAGCTGTATATTAATAAAGACTTGTTTTTTTTTTTTACCACAGCATCATCACAGTAAACAAGAACAAACGTATTTAGGGAAATCACAACAATTTACCCACCTCTCACTCAAAACAAGCACTTAGAAAGCCCAGGGACCATTCAGACGTTAATGACATAATCTTGTGGTTTAGAAGAATGGAAACCCCCTCAAATGTGTGTGTCATCATTATTAACAAATTTTATTTTGTTGAAGATCTTTCTTTTTGTTTCTTAAAAGTTAAATTCAGACTTCCTGTTCTGAAACTGACAACAGCATGTTCATTATAAATCAGTGAATATATATAAAAAGGACGTACTATGTAGTAAACGTAAAGTAAGCGATTAAGAAAAGCTTTGAAAAGACAGTATCACAGACTCTTTGTAACGGCTCAGTAGAGAATGAAATTGAAAGTTTGGTCTGTGTGGGTGCCCTCATGGGCTTTTTCAACTTCAGTCTGTCTGAGGTTGAGGGGTCATATGATGTGCTTTTGGCATAATGGAAAAAGTATACCTTTTCAATAGCTAAACCACACAAAGGTCACACTGTTATTTTCTTTTTTTTGCTGTTCAACACACTAAGATAGGCCCACACATAAACAAATGCTTGGTGTAAATGCAGCTACAGTAATTAAAGAATTTAACTGCTGCAGCTATAAGATTAAGCTTGTATGTAATGTTTATTTTAAATATGTTGTGTTTGTTCAAAATTTCTTTAAATTATAAATTTGTCTTAGATGAAAGGGCAATTCTGCAGCATCACATAAAAACACAAAGCACACAATAAGTAAAAAAAAAAATAAACAAAATGTCATCGCATGATGTGCCAAAACAGAACAGGCAAATCTACAGTAGCCTATATCCATACAGTGCAAAGATCATCATGAATAAAACACTTATATAGCCTATAATTCATCTTGTTTTATGTCTTCTGTCATAATTTCTGCTTTTTTACTTTCTACTTTTGGCTATCAGTCAAAAAATGAAAGACAAACAACACATGAATTACTTTGCAATGACGATAAAATACCACGAGCACAATCTGATGAATTGTCAGTTGTAAATTAAAAAGTCGGCTGAATGTGAAGCGGCAGGGATTAGAGCGCGCGCCTGTCACTTTAAAACGTGCGCCCACACATTTAAATCTGACAGAGCTGCGTCACCGCCACACGAGGGTATCCACACGCGAACAGCCTGAGCACAACACAGACGCGGTGCCGCACTTAACTTAAGAGAATGGCGTCCGTGAGCGTCGTGGGGCAGCACTCTCACATACTGGACCCGGAGCCGCAGATGCTGTTCGAGGAAAAGAAAGTACCTCTGCCGCGAAAGGCGTCCTGGGAAAAGATGATATTCAGGAGGAGCTCGGTGAGCAGCGGTGACACGGGCTCCACTTCAAAATCAGCGGCGGTCAAACGAGCAGTGATGCCTGGTGAGGGATACAGAGCGACGGCTCCGCCACGTAGCGCGGACGCGGGCAGACAGGAGCACGACAAACGCCCTCGACAAAGTCAAAACGGGCACGTCTCGTGTGGCTGCAACAACACTAACACGAGCGACCGAAAACGGCCAAGTGTGATGCCAGGCGCCGCTGTTGCTAATGGACACAAGGGAGCTCACGGCAAAGCGCATCACAGCGTCGCCTCTGGGTGTTCGCAGGTGGAGAATGGCAGTCTGCCGCTGGAGAGACTCACACAGGGCAGGACAGGGGTGGTGAGGCTGGCCCGCACGGAGCCACCGCGGAGAGAGGCCTGGGCCATATTCCCTCTAGGGGAGGACCCCAGGGTGAAAAGAGAACGGGGCGAAGGACACCAATTTGAAGCCAAAGCCGTCACACAGGACTGGTGTGACGCCTGTAGCTGTCAGATCACTGCACAGTCACTCAAGTGTCAAAGTAAGTTGGGGTCAACCTTTAGGCTACAACTGTTAAAGCTACACTGTATGCTTTAAAAACTCAATTCGATTATATTTCATGTAAGTCACTGGCTTTTGCAAACAGTATTTTAGAAGCTGTCTTATTTAGCCAACACTATTCTGGAATATGAACTCTATTGATGTCTTGGTGTTTGTGTAAATAATAAGATGTGTGACAGTGAAAGAAACCCTGCAGAATCCTCAAACCCCCTCTGTGGTGAAGCCTAATAACCTAATAATAAACCTTCTTAGTTTGCTGGAGTTTTCCCCTCTGTGATGTGTAACTGTGCTCAAAAGGAGTGCGGAACAATAGGATTTACAGTGGTGCATTGTAGATATCTGCTGGGACATCTTGAAACGCCAGCTAAAAGGCTCTTGGTTAAAAGTGTGCCAAGATAAACAGGCTTTAATGGCCAATAAAGATGCACTCTTATCTAATAATGGATGCTGCGTGGAGGCTTTTTGCTTAAGTGTGTAATATTTCACATTTAGCTGTAGGATTGATGATATCACTTCTACCTGCGCTGCTTGATGACTCAAACTTGAGGTTATACCGGTAGTGTGTGTGTGTGTGTTTAATGTGGCTTGCACACATGTGGACATGCTGCATTGAGAGCTGCTGAGTTGGCACAATGTCAGCAGCTCTCACATCACGAGCAGGTTGTGGCCGCAGAGCTTCGTCAAGACAAAGACTTGAAAGAGGCCATTGCCATCAGAAAGGCAAAGGACAGATAAAAAAAGCCAGAGGTGACTAGGGTGAACAGGAAAAGATAAGACGGAGATGGAAAGGGCTGTAAAGAATTTTGCTTTAAATAAACAACATGGCTGTAGACATGGTTTGCTCTAGGGCCCATTGTAACCACTGCAATGGGGTGGTATGGTGGAGTTGTAAAAAGACCAATGCGAGGGAGGGATGAGGGGAAGAATGCAGTTAGCCCAGCACTGTAAAACTGTCCGATTTATTGTTCTATCAGCAGGGCTCAGTGGAGCGAGAACACCGATTACTGCACCAGCCATCACTCACAAACTCGCACATAGCCACAAAGCCTTTGCAAGGACTTGAAAAACTTTGAGCTAATTAGTTGTAGAAGTCACTTCCCAATCCAATTTCTCAGAAAACCATGAACTCACTTGGGTAAGTATTACAAATATAGGCATAGTTTTTTCTCCAAGCAACCAAAAACTGCAAAAATAGCAACAGCACAAACAGATACATTCTTTTCC
Organism: Neodontobutis hainanensis; assembly: GCA_024349245.1. Taxonomy (NCBI): domain Eukaryota; kingdom Metazoa; phylum Chordata; class Actinopteri; order Gobiiformes; family Odontobutidae; genus Neodontobutis; species Neodontobutis hainanensis. Next base: position 6,783,918 of record JALDNG010000005.1, read on the forward strand.
CAGCAAATGACAGAGCAGAAGAAAACAGCCCAGTGCAACCATAAACAGCTATCAGTCTGGGTCTTTGTTCTGCTGTAGCTCTCTCTGCGTGGCTGGTAGCAGGTAAATCTATACACACAGTATGTATCACATCTCCTTTGGGACAGTCTGGAGGCTGTAGCGAGCGTTGTGATGTGGCCTTGCCCTGCAGTGGAATCCTGTTTATAACCCGAGCTCCCAGCCACGCAGTCGGCTGCATGTTTGTCTAGTCCTGCTTCTTCTAGTCAGCTTTGCTTTTATTTATGACTTATTTTTAATATATATAGCTCCTTGTTGACGTTAGGCGGGGGTTTGATGTATGGTCATGCAGCGCTAAAGCAGACCCCGTCTCATAATAAATACCCTCTCAAGTCTGCACACAAGAGCCCCCTGTGACACTGCAGCCTAATGAGGCGTACTATAATGCAGCATATGACTGAGTGTGACAGTCTAGACATCTATATGAGCTTTATATACTGTTATAGAGATTCCTGGCTCGTATCTAAACAAAGATTATATTACAGTTGCTGCATGGAAGCATAAAAAGAAGCAAAAACATCAATTTAAAAAAAATAAACTGTAAGTCAGGGGAGTCCTTAATCCTGGCTTTTGGTGTCTCCTGGCTGGGATTAAGTCTCAGGGCTGCAGAGATTGGGATTTAAGAGTGGCAGACAGGGTTAGACACCAGATTAATATTTAATTAAAGCTTCCAGGGAACCACTCTGTTGTTGTTGCAGCAGTGTTGACAGCTACTCATGATGCGCTAGAGCTGCATGTGTTTTTTAGGCACCCTGTTTCTCAGCGGACACAAAAAAAACTTTAAATAGCTTAACTGGTTGCAATTTTGGACGCATGTCAATGTATTAAAAGCAATATAATAAAAGACTTCAAATGAACAACGCTAATTATTACAGCTCTGTCTTGCCTAGTGTCTTGCTAAGCTTTACTTTGTTACCACTCAGATCAAACCTCCTGAAAGCCTCTGTCGGTCGTAAGACAGTGTTTGGTAACAAAAATAAAATAATGTTGCATTAGCACTATTGTCAAATGAACTTTCATTGATTGTTTTAAAACCATAATTATTTAGAGTGCCAGGACCTATTTGACTGGACCTGGAATTTTTTCAAGAGACGTTCCTTAAAGTAAAAGTTAATGTGGCCTGTTTTTAAAGATTTTTAACTCTGATTTATAACTCTGTAGAAATTGATCATTAGTTTGTTAAAATGGCATCATTTAGACTTCAAGCAATCATAACAACATTACATGTTCCTTTACCTTGATGCGGGGGGAATACTTCCCCCACCTCCAGCTTTACAAATTAAGCACTGGGTACCACTTATTTTCTTTTCAATCCAATACCAAGTAAAATACAGACTAGTATTTCAAATTATAGCTTTATGTCCAGGACATCAGCTATCAGCCCACAGTGGCTGTTTTATGGCCTATTGAACTGATGTGAGAGGATATTTTATTACTTATTTCATAACCATCATGTAAACAGTGCTACATGTGGCCAACAATCCATGTTTTCTCCTTCTGTACTGTATAGAGCCTATACCTGCAGCACCAAAGGGCTCAGAGAGTGACGTCTGTCCCTAGCAGCACACGACCCTCTCCTCCCAAACCCGATCGCCTCTTATTCTGTGTTATAATTGATTCTTAGATAGTTCTCCGAGAACAAGGTTTGTGGTGTTGCCTCTTTACTTTACTGTCATTCCACACACATCACATACCACGTTGTTGCTGTCTGTGACATTTCTGCGTTACAGACATGTTCACGTACACGTGTATTTTGCACGATTGACAGGTAGAAGTAGAAGTAGTTCAGTTACTTTCCACTGTGTTTCCGTTATTGATAAACAACAGAGCTACACCACAATACTAAAATATTGATTTTTAATATGAGAATTGATTCTAAAACGTAAATGTCTGGTAACGGAGGCATCAATATTTAAGTACAATCCATACACCACTACTTTAGATTGTTGTTGGTAGTCAGTGGGTGAATGGGCCGCAGATCACCATGGCTTGAACTACATGCACACAAGGACCTTTGTACTAACATAGACACTTTTCTCTAATTATTATTGAGCTAACATTTCTTAAGCATTGTTTATATAGAATTTACAGCAGCCAGACCAGAACTGAAATCATTGATGCACAGAGACAGACGGGAAGCTCCTTATGCGTAAATGCCCCCACAGAAACCTCCACAGTGGCCTGCTAAGTATCTTCCTAATATCCCATAGCATTCCTCATTACTCCTGAGAACGTCTCTTTGCCTCTTGCCCTGATCCACACAGTGTGGGCCTTGTGTTGGAGAATCAGCATGTTCCATAAAACTCTATTCACAGAACAAGAAGAAAAAACATTTGAAGGTTTATATTAAATGAATCATAATAATGTATCCAGCATACATCCAGCTCCCGTCACCAAACCTTCAATGAATATATTTTTAAGTTCATTAAAACATTTCTGCTTGTGAAATAAACTGTGAAAAAAAAAGTTGTGAACAAAAATGTGTTCCTATTGCTTCAGTAAAAAGATGTTTTTGTTCTGTCTCTTAGAAACGGTGTTCACAGAAAATGAGCTTTTCAGTCCGACCCACAATAAATCAAAGGGCAGGCTGTGTTTGTTTTCTTGCAGAAAGCTGTATAGCTATGGTTCTCTCCTTACACTCGGCTGTATGTATAACAGAACAGTAGGGATTTGCAGTCAGCCTATATTTAGGTCGCCCTTGGTGGTTAGTGATCGCAGAGCTGCAGAGGAAGAAGAGGTTAAGGCAAAGAAAGGGACATTCATGAAGAAGACTATGCATGACGTCAGTCTCAATATACAGAACGTGCTGCAGCGTGAGAAACTGTGGTATCAGATGGATTCCTCCAGTGATTGTGTCTTGAGTGAGTGAAACTGAACACTTTTTATTCCATCAAACTCTTGGTGATAGAAGTGGGGCAAAGGGAGGATTTAGGGCTTCAGTGAATGGCCATTACTCCACAAAAAAACTTGGTGTTAAACCTTAAGCTTGGTTAAAAGGCAGTGAGTCAACAACCTTTCCTGTAACAGCCACAAACACAATATGAATGAGAAGCATCTCCTCATTCTTGCATGAGGAATGAGGAGATGCTTTTCATTCACAGAAAAGATAAGATAATAGATTGCTTACATTTGCAGATCAGCCAAAGTGTGTGGTATACATTCACCAACATCACTAACAATGTACATTTAAATTGCCCTGTTGATGTAAACGAATACATATTTTCTCAGTGAAACAGTTGCTAATTTAATATATTTACATAAAGCAGGCGTAACTCTACAGCACAAGAGTTTGGGGGGTGCCTGTCTCTTTAAGCCGGCTGTTTGCTGCTGCAGAGTGTGGGTGCTGCAGCAGACGGGAGAGAGAGGATGAGGTCCCATCGATAGAAGATACAGCAGAGATGGTGCACTGATGTGTGCACCCTTAGGCGTTTCAAAAACCTTAGCGCTGGTACGAGGCTCAGGTTTGTCAATAGTCAGGAGGGCGAGTACAAGTGGAGTGGTGGCAGAGCGAGCGGAGAGGGGGCTGTTTGTTCGGAGCGTGGCACCCGTGGCAGAGTGGCTGCGCTGGGATGGCAAAGGGGGTATCTGGGGGGGCTGGCGTTGGGGCAGCCCTCAGGACAAGACCAGGAGGGCAAGTGAGGGTTACACCAACAGGACAGTTCCTGCCGAGTGGTGCCACTACCATCACCATCATGCTCCGTCCATGGCACAGATAGCACCACTTATTTCGGGGCAGAACGATCCAAATGGACAGACGGGAATTAGGTCAGGAAATTTTGAAATAGACAGAAGATTCTTAAGACTGGAAGGAGTCAGGGGGGACTCAGAGGGCGAGGTCAGGGCGGCTTGCTTTGGGCAGGTGTCACGACGCCTGGGACGGTTGCTCAAGAGGCTGCCCAAGTCTCGCTCCTGGAGTGACAGTCTGCGAATCCTTAGACGTTCGGCCTCCAATGGATCACTGCTTCCTGCTTCAGGTAGGACAGGACAAATATTTGCTAATTAGACCAGCATGTTTAAGTGCTAAGTTACTCATGTTAAGTTACTCATGCTTGATGACAGGTTGAAGAAGAGGTTTGGGGATTGGCCAGCCCATGTCTGTTTTAGAGTCTATTCTATTTAAGTCACAAATGTAATTTGTGTTATTCTAATATCTACACGCCTGCTGGACAAGGGGTTGAAATGATGTTTGCTCTCTTATTGAAGAACCTTAGACACATTTTAGAAATAGTGGGTAACATTAGGCATTAACATAAATACACATGTGTATGTTTACTGTGATATTATTCAAAGGTTTTTACTTTGGAAGTTGGGGTAAGTTTGATTTATGTTTAATTTACATATTTGATGAAGGAATTCACAGCTAATCAAAAGGCAATGCTCTGTGATGAAGTGGGAACAAGGGGTTGGCATTTTGGGAAGGTTACATGATGAGGAGACACTTTTGCCTTGTGTTAGGTTAGACATAGGCTGACTGTCAGCCAGCATTTTTGGATTTTTTTTGGATTCAGCTCTGTCTGTGTCTGCAACATGCAGTGCCCTCAAGCCATGCTCTTTGTCTGTGCCTTTTTTCATCTCATCTATTCCAGTGGGTGTCTGGGGAAGATCTTATGTGAAAAACTAGAGCTGAGCCTGTAAAGTAGTCGTAAACAGCAGAATAGACCAGTAAACATCACATCAAAGCAGTCAGTTTTTTCTCCACACAGACCTAAAATTTCAGACACACGCACAACAGAAAGAAAACCAACGCATTTTAGTCTGGCTGAAAACCCAATGTAAGTGGATTAACCTATTGACTTTCATATTTGGAGCAGGAATTTGAGATAAGAGTGCACTTGCTGGACGCTGCACAACATTGATTTTTCCCTTCTCCATATAAACAACTGGCTAATGTATATTTTTGTGAGGCTGATTAATATGTGAACAAGCATTAAGAACCGCGTGGTTGGGGTAAAAAGAGACAGGGAGTGAATAGCTGCAGAACTATTGATTTACTCTCAGCAGTAGACTGACAGCTGAAAAGAGCCATCACTGCAGTGTGTGTGTGTGTGTGTGTGTGTGTGTGTGTGTGTGTGTGTGTGTGTGTGTGTGTGTGTGTGTGTGTGTGTGTGTGTGTGTGTGTGTGTGTGTGTGTGTGTGTGTGTGTGTGTGTGTGTGTGTGGCTGGGTCAGACTGGTAAGACCTTGATCAAACATGACTTATGGAGCATCTCATCCCCACTTCACCTGACTGACGTCACACTGCAGCCTAAAACGCCTCAGATTTAGCATCAGTCGCTGCTACTGAAGGCACATAACGGATCTTTTTAAATGGTGTTCCCTGTAAGGAATCCCAGTTAATCCTTTTAGAGAGAACTGGCCCAACAGATCTAGCTTTGATCTATAATTATCTTCAGTCGAAGAGTCTTACCAACTGTGGATGATGCTTACTGTCTGGAAATTCCTCTTAAATCCTTGAAGACGCTATGAAAATAATAGAGAGATAAAACCAAGCGTGTGTAGAGAGTTTTGAAGGGTGCTGAGAAGAGGCATGGCATTATCTTCAAAGATGCATCATGAAGCATGCACTAATTGAATTGAAGCCTGTTTTGCTCTGCTCCCTGTAAAGCTTTAATGTTTACTTAACGCTGTCATATACAGAATTAACTGTCCTAAAAAGATAATACTTTCATTTTTTTATATCAGCTTTGTTCATCTTCTCTCAACAAATGCTGTTTTTGACCAAATGAGCATTACACTATCTCTATGCACAAAACAAGTACTTGGAGATGAATCAAAATTGCTTCTTAATATTTTTAGTGACAGATTTAAACAGATTGACAGTCATTCAAAAATAAAGGTCCGTCCTACATGTGACTATATGTGCAGTTGATGTTTTCACTCAATTGAATGACTAATCGAAGTACAGTTGTGAATGTACACTGACCCCAATTTATTAATTTTAATATAATGTTTATTTTCATCAACAGTTTGAAATTACATAAAGTTTTAAGGTATCAAACGGTCACAATGAGAATGACATGAAACAGC